>QNGE01002328.1:83136-118545 GCA_008508345.1 Paragonimus westermani | reverse complement strand
CAGTTAGTGGTCTCCAAATTCGTCTATCAATCACGACGGCAGTAACCTGACTTCTGATCCAGACGTGATGTGTTAGGGTTTCGCCCTTACTGTGACTCATCAGTGGCGCATCTCCTCCTCAAAATCGAAACTTGCACTCCAGCCCTCGTGATTATGAGATTCGCATGTTAACTGCAACAATACTAATCCCACAATAGGCTAAATGATTCTATCCAATCGGTTGGGCGCAGCCTTGTTGGAGTGGTGGTCAGCTTGCCCGATCGTTTCGTTGGGAGAAATACCATGATCGCTTCGTTCATTTAAGTCGATAATCCGATGACTATACGGACGTCAGACTCTTCCACAAATCCCACTTAATTTCCTCGAATTTCAAGTTAATTTTCATGTCCACATTTAATCGCAAATTAAATGACGCCTGAATTGTATACTGTTTTGCAATAACTGATGAATATTCACATCGGTGCAGTGAAACATTTATGCCTTTTCTCAAGTCATGCAGATGCCACAAGCTGAAATGAAGTATGACAATCTAACAGGGGGTGCGACCTCAGTGTTCTATGAGTTCAGTAAAATTCACGATAATATACTGTCGCACATCGAATGCAGTCTTAGTGGGGTCCAATTATCGGGGGAAATCAGTTTTTGAAAGCCCGCTTTTTACTCTTACACACATTGGGAACAAGTATGCTTATAACATAAGTGAGTGATAGTATTTTGGTGTTCAGACAATGCAACTCTACTGCTGAGATATATCAAAGTGAGCAAGATTGTCTGAGTAGAATGTGGATCATAATTTTGCCACTTAGAATGTGCATGGTATAACGGAATGAAGCAACAGATGACGAGTTTGTTCAATACACACACACATGAATGTTACCAAAAGGTCCAACTGGGGTGATGATTGTAACTTGGCACTCGAGGATAGCTAGATGCCAGCTGGAGAACAAACATTTGAAAAATCTTGACGGACATTCTATTTTTGTTCAGCAAAATAGACCTCAGAGTAGTTCCGCCAAATAAGCTTTCAATCTATGTAGGTAGATATAGTGTGTGCAAAGACTTTGCGAGAGGAAAGCACTTCTGATGGGCTTGTTGAGTGGATGCATTACCAAGAAAGTCCAAGAAAACGATTTAAGATTTCACAATCGACAAGGGTTAAGAGGTGATTGGTTTATGGTCTTTGGTGACTTCATTCTCCGCATTCACTGCAAACTGGCTCTAAGGAAAGGTAAACTATGTTCGTAATCTTGTATTCCAACAATTTCGCATCATCGGCTAACATTCTTGGGCAAATTTTCAGCGGAATGTGAACACTCCGGTAAAACATGTGATGAGTGCTCTGTGTCAAAGTGACAAGAATGTGACTTACACAGCGGAACGTTGGTTTACTGACTGGGGAAGCACACCGTCCAAACATGAACTCAGATGACGACATTTGGGGTCTGTTTGTTAGACAAGAGTATGGAAACATAAGTACTCGTTAATCAACACTGAAGCTGACAGACGATATCAAACAAGCGTTCAAACTTATACGCTCCGACCTTTATGTATTGGTCATGTCGTCTCGTTTGTCGTTGGCATATTCACAATCTGAAAGTTAGGCCTAGATGACAACTGAATACCTAAGCAATCATTTAGAACTAACAACTTCATCGCTCCTGTCAGTACATAAGCTCATCTGTACCAGTGATGAAATCCCAAATTTACTGCTGCTCATATAAATCGATCCACGTGAAGTTGCAATCGAACTGGGACGGTGCTAGACTTGTAACAACACAACGTCTCACTTTTTTTGTAATCCAGCTGCAGCAATGATCCTACATGATTTGTCCCAATCGATATCCACGAGTAAAAAGTGTACTGAGGAAATATGTGGGAATTTTTTCTAATTACATCGTTTTCTCTGTGCAACGTCTGAAATTAGTGAAGAATATGATCGTAAGGAAATTGTGAACAAAGGATTGAATTTTACCAGGCACCGACTTCAGACTCAACGACTGAAAATTTGCTCACACTGTGCATTAAGTGACTATTTAACTGGTTATTCACTCAACGATTTGTGGTTAACACTGAAAATCGATGCACCCCAATGCTAGTTTTAATCGCTTTTCTTTGTTACTACGGGCCGCTTGCTTCTGCAGCCACTGCCACAGCCCTTTTATCCATTAGCTATCTATACCATATTGGCTGAGGTATAAACACTTGAAACTCGTGACTGTTCTTATAGTCAAAAGTTGTCTTGTCATCTGAGTTTGGTTGTCGTAGCACCGGCTTCAAAAGTATACTGTGACTCGAACTACTCGAGAGAACTGTGTGGCGAATCATCGACACCTACCGAGTGGGAAATGGTGATACTGACTTCCCCTGTCTGTGTACAGTATGTCACGGCAGCCACTTTTGCCGTGGCCTGAAACAATCGCAGTTTAGTGTGTAAACACGACAGCGACAAATCAACCCACTCTGTTTTTGTCAGCCGAACAAATCTTGAAGGGCAGTAGATAATGAAGGAACCCACTGGCCGGGTGTATTTCTAAGAGAAATGCAATGAAAACGCCAGTCCTATTACAGAGAGTCAATTGTTTTCACTATCAGGCACTCACATATACATAGCACTACACTTGCCAAAACTTTGACAACAACCAGGTATTTCTCCGTTCACTCGTGGAATTCCACTTACTTCTTATTTCAGTAACACAGAAAAAATGACAGATGCTGCGAGATATTAATATTTCGTTTATTATCTTCAGATGCATACATAAAACCACTGAACCTCACAAGTATGTTAAGGGTGTTAGTTGACATCCGAGTATTATGAAACAACCAGACAATTAAAGAGGATGCACCAAAGGTACTTGACGAAGATTCTGATATTGTTGTAATGAATAAAGTTGATTATGTGTCGAGAATTAAAGCTCTCCATGCTGAGGTGCAAAAATTCGGGTTGGATCACGTCCGAAAACGACATTTTGCTAACAATGCAAACCTCGAGGATGCTACATGTTCGGAGGTTAGAGGGATACATAACTGAGGCTCATTATAAACGAAAGAATCTGCTAGGGTTGTGTACACCAGGTATGAGAGACTCACCGGAATGATACAAAAGGGTTGTCCTGTTGAGACCCATTCCATCCATAGGCACCTCGATATACTACAAACGGGCTAGATGGTTTGTGAACATTCTCCGCACAATATTTAAAAGGTTCACGTAATTTGGTCAAAACTTTAGAGCATATGTCTCTCAGTTACAACAACGTGTATTCTTTCGATGTCGATCCGTTATTCACAAAAGTACCACCACTTGAGGTTGCCATTTTCCGTACCCCTTTGTTTCCCACCCTTGTGTTCCGACTAACTACCATAATGATTAGTCTTTCGTGCAGAAAGGATATTTGATTGTATTTGAACGGCACCGTTTACTAATGGATTGATGGTGTGGCAATGGGCATCACATTGGGTCCGACCTTGGCTGTTGTATTCTTGGGGATGAATGAAAGACAAATTTCTAGCCGGATTGACGGCAACACTCTGTGTAAACGACATGTGAATAATATTTTCATCTTTACTGATGAGGCACAAGAGGTCAAAGAAAGTCTACCGTTTTCAGTTATTTTGATCGGTCAGTGTAAAACGGATACAGTAGGACGCGCGGCCTATCGAAACGCAACATGGAGTGGCCAGTACTCTCAATTTTCTTTGTTTGTCCCGATGACATACAGGTGTGACTTGGCTGGAACCTTGTACTATACAGCCAGACAAACACGCACCGACGACAGCATCACTAACGAAGACTTTCTACAGGACGTTCTGCTGGCCAACGAGTATAGGGAAAAATTCACACAAATTCAATGTAACCAATTTACTGTGTTTAAAATTCACAGTGAGACGGCTGTCGAAACGGAAATTTGATTGCATGTAACTTTTAAATCCGATCGCGTAGCCAGCACTGTAAGAGAGACGCTACGGCCGCTTTTATATCGCGCTTACCCAGCCGTTGAATTTCGAGTGCAATTTTTCATTCGAACAAAGCAGATAGAACATGAAAACTGGTAGATGCAAGCATTTCGTATTGACTCATCAGTACCAAACTTACAATAACACGGGTGGGCTTTTTTTAAAACAATCGATTTGAGGGGTGGAAAATCAATAAGCGAGAGAGGATAAGACATTAAGTCCAGGGAAGGGTCAGGTTCACGAACAGTTGTTTCTGAACACAGAGAGCTGGTTTGAGTCGATTAATTGCAACTGCTTCAGCGAACCGTAAGAATCTCGGGTTGGAATGTCGCAACAGGATTTTGAATGCACAAGATGGATCGGTAGCATGACCGGTGGTCAAGACGTGTCTAGCGACTGAGGAAACTGGCTGTTTATGCGTTTCAGAAACATTACCATTCTCCGGTAACGCGGACTTCTGTACCCATTTAGGTAAATGTTCCTTCATTCTGGAGATCAAGCATCTCTCGGTTCTGCCTATGTAACTTTCTCCGCAGTTACATACAGATTGGTAGACACAATGTGAAGTGGTACCGATAGGCTTATCTCGTTTGATTGAAGGCACTGGTAGTTTCTGAGTCCGAGCGATTACACGGAGTTCAGCTGCATTAAATGTTCGTTTAATTGAATTTCTTAATCGCTGTGATGTTTTCTGCATGGCATAATCACCCTTAAAAGGTAGCTCTATATAGACTCTCTTTTTCTCTACAGTGACCACCTTTTCGGATGGTAATTTTTGTCTACTGTGCCTATCTATAAAACTTCTGGGGTAACCATTTGATTGTAGGACAGACGTAATCAGATCTAGTTCTTCCGCGAGGCTGTCAGGCGTACAGATTCGCCTTGCTCGTGTGAAGAGAGTATTTACTAATGCTCGTTTGATTCAGCAGAACATTCTGCCTTTCCTCTAATTCACCAAATCACCTCCAGTTGGGCTTCCAAGTACATTGGTAGAACGGACCGACGTCTGCGACAGCGGACACCGGACCACACCCTCAAGTGGTTATTGAACACGATTACCCATAAAACACTAACAACGCAGCCAGTGAACCGGCATCCGGCGTCTTTGATTCCCAATCCCACCTTGGTTACAGGTCACTTGCTTGATCTATTAACATCTTTCATTCTGTTGATATTTAGTCAGGACTTGAATCCTTTAGCATTCACGGAAGCCCTACTGATTAAGTAGAATTGATCGGTCTACTGCGCACGAAAAATGCTGGAGCAATCAGCAATATTGCCGTGGCATTAATTCAAATTAGTTATTGATTGTCATATTTGATTGCTTTTACTGTCACCGTGCGTATTGTATATAATGTCTCCAGTTTTGTGTATACGGCCGAAGGGAGTATGGGAGATCAGCAGTAGAAGTTTGTGGATTTTGGTTGTTTCAAACTGAACACCATCCATACCTGATCGAAGCCTTCGCATTGAGATAAGTGTTTCGCTGGTCCACTTGGAATTAGAAAACTAAAATCGTGGTTCGCTCTCATTCAAGCCCATGTATAGTGCATACTCTTGTTCACATCGGAGTTTCCAGTCCGATTGTCGTGCTTGTGAAACTGGCTTGGTACTCAGAACGCCGGTAACCTCACTATAGTCATGACCCAACAGTCAAATCCAAACGCGTTCAGATTGCCCGGTCCCAAAGGTAACGTTAACGTTTGTTTTTTTGCTGTGATATTGAATCGTATCAAGAAAATCTGTTTCAAATTACTCGATGTTGAAAATGATTGCTGTTTGACTAGTCAGTTTAAAATAATTTCATTTAATTATCACACTGATATTGTCTAAGGATGGTATTTACCATGAAACTTTTAAAAATGTCTAAGGGAAAACTAGCGTCTGATTTTACTAGCTATTTCCTTGTATTACGAAATTGATACCACAATGAAAGCTTGTGGTTTATTGCTATCAAAAAAAAATCTAACTACTACTGAATCTCATTGGGAATACACCGCAAGAGTTAAATTAGTGCCATTTATTTAAACTATGATCCCGAATTTGAAACTAGAATAATTGTTTTATTGTGTGCCTACCAAAAAATACTGTGGTGAAAATCTACCCGATTCACAGCCTCTCCAAACGCAGACATAATGAAGGATAAGAAAGAATCGATGCAAACCTCGAGCCAAGATACCACATCCAGACTGAACGAACTGCTTCAGTGTTACATGTTCAGTTAATCGCTGGATTCTTTGTTTTGCATTGCATCAGTCAGCATAAATTTAGTGGCTTCGCAAGTGCTGTTAAAACTAGCGAATGAGAGACTGTGATCTCTTTAACACTAATGTATACCTATGAATGCGGGTTTTCTCTCTCATGAATAAGAAGCGGTTATTGCAAACAACTCGAGGTCTCCTCTTTATTACCTAAGCGGAAGGTTTCGATTCACGCGAGATTTCGAGGGTTGTTTGAAGCCCTCAATTCGGAGTTGTACAACTACATTCCTATTTATGCTTTAAATCTATCCAATCCATTAAGATGTGAAGTGAGTGTGTTCACGCTACCACGCGAAAGCATATCACGTATATTTCTGACAGACAGAAATGCAAATATTGACTGTCTTTTCTCTGATTGGTAGACGCATAAAAACATTAAGACATTCATCATTTGCTGTCCAAAGTTAGGGCAGAATTCTAGACGAACAAAGTAGAACGAGGCTGCTTTTACCCGAGGGTATCTAGGTCGGTTTATTTTAAACATCTGTTCTTATTGCAAACGAACGCACTCTCCGCGACAGCCCCTGGTCCGAATTACCTAACCTTATTTGTGATGAGGACTTCTTTAGTGAACAGGTTTAATTATTAGAACGGCTTTTTTTATTGCAATGAAATATTGTGAGCCTACCCGATGGATTTTGTTGTTAACACAGTGGTCACAGTGTAAGAAGGATTCTCACTGATGAGTAGTAGGGGACTTTGGTTTTATATGAACTGATCATCACTCGCAATTGATCGCAGCTGTCATCCGGACAAACTTTTCAGCCGACCCCTCGCAAAAAAAGCATTAGACCCGAGTTTCGCTGTCAATAGAGCTCGCCACCAGTGTATATCCTTGCCACGGCCGGGACTGAAACAGCGATCACGCTTTCCTGAGGCAATCATGTTGACTACTGCGCCACTAACCTCATATCGGGCATGACCGAATTGTCATATGTGAACACTTGATCGCTCTTGTTTGTGGGTAGTGATCAGTTTTTCAGATCGTCTCGATGGCGACACGCTAACTGTCCTGCTCTCTCCAAACGACAACCCTTTGACGTGCTCTTCTCTCCAAGGTGAAGTCATAAGAATCACCAACTTGTTGATTGATAGTTTGATTACTTATGAGTAGTAAGGGATTTCGGTATTCACATAAATTTAACCTCATGGCTTTCTCAGCTTACGGGAAGAAGGCAACTACGATAAGTTACGAGTGACGTACATTTTAAATGGTTCTTACATCTGGAGGCCAACCGTGGACAATTAAGATTCTTTGTATTGTGGGATGAAATGTGGTTATTGGACATTTGAAAGGATGATACTATTAGCACTGTTTAATCCAAGCCTAAAACAAATTAACACACGAAAAATTTGTCTTTAAAAAAATGGATCCTAACATACAGTGCGTAAGAGTTAATAAGCTTCTACTGTTGTTGGGTAGTCGGGATTTGTTAATTTCAAGTTGAACAACTCTTCTATTTGATCACAGCCTTTGCATTCAGGAAGGTTGTCCAGAATTTTCAACGTGATTGGAGATGTTCACATCTCTAGGGGATCTTAATCGTAGGGTTACAAACTGAAGTTAACAGACAATAAGTGTCCTCCATCAAGACGATCAGGCAAACTGATCACTACCCACAAACAAAAGCGATCAAGTGTTCACATATGACAATTCGGTCATGATATGAGGTTAGTGGCGCGGTAATCAACATGATTACCTCAGGAAAGCGTGATCGCTGTTTCCGTCCCGGCCGTGGCAAGGATATACGCTGGTGGCGAGCTCTATTGACAGCGAAACTCGGGTCTAATGCTTTTTTTGCGAGGGGTCGGCTGAAAAGTTTATCCGGATGTGACAGTTGCGACCACATGAATGTTTTCCAACTTGAAAAAGGCACGTTCACTGTGCTGCATCAGAAAATAACCAGATAAAGCCTCACTGTGCACACAGTGGAGGTGGACGAGGTTTAGTCGCACACGGGAGGCGTTATGAAACCGGTGAACAAAAAATTGAGGTAGATTTCAGAGGAGAACTGCACGGATCATTACTGTTTCCCATATTTGTAAAGTTTGTTCTTATTCAAACATGTGATGTAAGTGTTAACAATTACTGACGACTCAGATGACAATTTTGTTATGTTTATTTAAAGGTTGCTATCGACGAGTCTTTAAGTTTATTCTCCGCTTAAACTACAGTGTGTAGAAACAAAGGTAACTCTTCCACTGCATGATACACTAAAATTGTTAGCAAAATCCAGTAGCACTAGTTTATACGGACTGTAAGGTGTAAGCATGTTGCATGAGTCTTCGCGAAGACTTTATAAAGAGCAGTACATTTGTCAGTCTGCCCTGATTTTGACCAGTTTGTTACTTTATATCACAGCAACGAATTAGAAGCGCCTCATTCGATAATTACGGAAAACCGAGTTATCATTTTTCTATATGAAAAGCATAATTAGGTAGCAGAAAAGTCAGATTAGTTTTACGGTTTTTTAATTTCTCTAGCATCGTTTGATCTGTCGAAAAACTATTGAAACGTTGGTTCCGGCACAGGTACGTGAAAACAATAAAAGTAGTGTGTAAAATACAATAACATTTCAATCGTAAATTCTTGGCTAATTTTGAGAACTTAACGTGTAGTGCATGTAGCATAGAGTGAGGGTAGTCAGCAAAGCCAAACTAGTTTTTTCATCCATGATTCATTCACTCGGGTGGATATGAAACAACTAAGACATTTTCAGCGACCATTAATACAGAAATGTTGCAACCTAGTTGAATGAACTGTAACCGAAGAACAACAGTCGTACCTTCACAAAATTCATAAACTATTGGTCATCAGTAAATTTGTGTGCACGATGAGAGATACATTTAATTATTTGACGCGAATTCCGTGATCAGCAGTACCAGCTTTAGTTTGGGTTTGTAGAGAACTTCGAATCCGGTATTCTGAGCATTTGAGTTTCAAGTTTGTAACGGGTACTTTCTTAGAGTACCAATTGCACAACCGACCTCCATCTTTCGGAGCCACCCGTTCGTATTTGCACCAAAGCTTTTCTGAGTTTTGTGGAATTATGTGCATTCATCGACACGGTCATATCTGGAGATATAATCGGATAGAGTTGATGGAAAACAGAGTTCTTTCCGAATGTGTTCGGATCCGGCATATTCCCTTACATGACGGTCTTTACAGCGACGTTATGCTTTTTGTTTGAGCGCAATTTTCAAACGGCTTTTGATGACAAGAATATCGCGCAATATATTCGGCTGAGTTTCTCGATGGACTACTCTGACAATATGAAACGATGTTCCAGCGAGGTCAAGTTTATTTACGTTGACAGTGGGTCAGGCCTCTGTCAGTCGGCGGGTGTGAACAACAGTAGTTACGTAAGTTTTTTAACGAACAGACGTGGGTTGCATTATCCTCCGTTGGGTTCAGCTATCATCATTATTCAACAAATCACTGTCCCCGGAAAAAGTGCTATTAAATCGCTCTCAGTGACTGCTAACAGGCAAATCCGCTAATTACCGACAAGTAGTTTGGCAGACTTATGATCTCAGATGTTACACAATTGTGAAAACTCATGCCATCGAGTGAATTCGAGTCAGTGACGAAAACAGCTTACTCAAACGCGGCAAGTGCTCTACAATCTGAGCCACGAGGCCACGCCAGGATCCCGAAAATTTCACATTCGGACTCTGTTACTCACCCGTCCCACTGTCTCATACGAAATCCACCAACTCATCCAGGGGATCGACTGCCCTGGCAGGATTTCTCGAACATTTCAATTTGGAGTTCGCCAACGTCATTAGTAAGCAGAGAAATCCTATGGTTGTTCCTTTCTTCCCCTTAGTTTTCAACACTTTTGCATTTCAGCATACTAGTAAGAACAAACTTCCTTGTACAACCATCATTTTTTCGTCGCTCATCTGGTAGAGTGCTTGTTGCTTTTGGACATGCTGTTTCAGTCGCTGGTTCGAATCTGGCCGAAGCCCTAATATTTCACAATTGCGTCTCATCTAAACTTTTAATAATGTCTATTCTGACTCCAATATGTGTTAGAAAAAGCGGTCGGAACATCCGAATTCTTTACAGTACTATTGGTGGAATGTTACAGTAGGAGTAGTATTTCAACTTTCATGTTAATTCATTTGATACTTGAAATATCTAGCGAGAAATGGGTTCAAAATGCAACAAAATGACCAGCAGTCTGTGAGAAATGAGTTCACAAAAGTAAATTGATACGGTTGATGATGTAAGCATGTTAAACAATACTATGTGAGTTAATTCTCACTAATTTTACACTGCTATTTATAGGTAAGGTCGAAAATGAGGTTCCTATTGTCCACACATAGTCACTGTACAAGGTTCATCACAAATTTGTGCCACATGCCTCAAAAGGTTAACGAATGAAAATTTTGGACTGATTTTCTACATGCCAACCACACATACCTCAACGGATTTAACGACTGCTAGTTCACTAAACGTAGAATTTTAGGTAGGCAAAACAAAACTTGGCAAATACAACCTCACGTATACTTTTGTCCGATGGGTTCAATAAAAGTAGCTTCGGCGAGACTTAGTTGCAAAGAATGTTGGCTTATGTGTGACTTGAACGAGTAACAGAAACAGTGTTCCCAAACGGCACAAGGGCTGTCCGACTTGAGCTACAAGACCGCGCTGAGACCTCAGAAATATGATGCACTCCATAGGACACTATGAGTTGAACGGTTAGTTAGGTCTAACTATGAAATGTGTGAGCACTAGAACAGGCTTTCTAGATCGGGCGGCAAAGCATCAGCCGCGTTTGGGCACACTGTTTCTGTCACAGATTCGAGTCTATCTAAAGTCCGGATTATACAATTGGATCACATCTAAATTATGAAACCTGTCACATTATTTATAAATAGAGGTCTTAGTAAATCGACAAAGCGAACCAAACTAAGCGGTTTTACTGCTATGGTGCTGGAATACGATCTCTTTGTTGAACTTTCTGCTCGTTGTTTTTATACTGATATCCTTTTCAAGACGCTCATTTCAGTCAATCACTAGTGTTTAGTCGAACTCCGTCTTTCAGTGGTCAAGGCGTCATTTGGTCAGTTGACTCATCAACTGTTTGCTTTCAAGGTAAGCTTAATGATGACCTTGGTCAAATATATCATTGTGAAACAACAACAATGCATCGGTAGTGTGGTGCATATATTCAACAACATGAAGTATCTTTTAAAATACTACAGAAAGACGGTGTATTCGATACGATGAACCCTGGTTTGAGGTGAAAAATAATTGAGGAATCTCCCAAGTGGACGATACAAAAAGCACATCCAATAACTTTCTCAAAACAGCTGTCATATGCAGGGACCAGTTTTAACGAAAAGTTGCACCCAATTATTTATACGAGAAGCCTCTGGGAGAAAGCGCACTCCAAACATGCAACTCCAAACGTTACGCCATGAGTTTCTGACAATGGCTGTCATTGTGAAGAGAAGTCAGTACACTCTGAAACTTTGAGGTGCACATAGACGGGATACGAAGCGCTCAGAGTAAAATTATTGAAGACGCCTACACCTAGTAAAATGCTATCAAGGTAGTTCCCGATGAAAGCATTTCAATTGCCAGTAGGCTAAATAGTTATCAGAGTAACCCCTTGGAGCACAGTAGAGTCAGACTTCATTTGAAGAGAAGTAATGTTCTCAAAAAGTTGATTTGTGTCTTTATAGTGAGGTAATCAACCAATGAACTAATCAAGCCTGATTGTAGCTCGCACTCCTGTAAAAGTCCGGACTGTGTCATTCGGTTCTACAGAGCACAAGGTGTTTGCAGAAAGTTCAAAATAGAGAGGCGACTGGCCAAAAATCTTTTCAATTTGACCATCACTCATATTTGATCGCAGCCTTTGCATTCAGATGGACTTTCCAACCAGCCTCTTTCGAAAAGAAGCACTAGACTCGAGTTTCGCTCTTATTAGAGCTCGTCAGTAGTGCATATCCTTGTCATGGCCGCGGTTTGAACTCCGGCCATGCGAATCATGAGGCAACCGTGTTAACCACTGCGCCATTCACCTCACATTAGGCACGACCGAATTATAAAATATGAACATACAACACAGGGTTTCAAGGTAAATTAGGATGATATATTTGGCTCAATATTCCTGTTAATTTACTCTTGAAAGCTCACTAGTCTTCGGCTGAGTTAATTAATAGCACAAAAATCCTCATAATATAATGCTGTAATTATGGGACAGTTACGAGTAACTTGGGTAGTACCAGCAAAACTGCAGTGCAGTTAATCGATATCCGTTTCTGTAGAGACTACCCTATTCCATTCGTGTGTTCCAAGCGTCTACGCTACACAGAAGGTAGTGTGCATACAAAGAGTTTACTAGATTTAGGTTGACTGGCGTTTGACAGATATTCTTACATCACTGCAATGTTTTATCTACTACCAATTTCCATGTTAGAAAGCAAAATGAGTCTTGGTGATTAGAAATTGACGAACTGACCGGTAATCAGTTAACAAGTTTGATTTTTATCTGGACAATCTTTGGGCTGGACAAAAGAGCGTTTGGAGGATATCTGTTGATTTTCAAGACGGCACGAAAACGAAATTTGTGAACGGTAGTCGTTTCGTTTTTCCCATCGGTTGGTCACATAAAACGTTCACTCGGAGTTATCATTGCCTGCTAAAATTACACGATGGGATTTTTATAAAAGGCTTAAGAAATGCTCTTTGTCATTCGAATAAAAACACTAACGGGGGCCCGTTACTTCAAACACCTAAAACACCAGAGAGGGAGAGAGTAGTAACAGAGTGATTGTATCGAACCTTTGAACTACAATCATGTGAAAATCCGACCCAATCTAATTCCCCTTAATATTCACCTCTCTGCATTCAACCTCCCCTGTTTCTGGACGTTAATTGGACCATAACCAAGACGATTTGTTTTGTCACGTCAGTTTGATGGTTGTGCGAATAGCCAATTGTCGGTCATTGTACTTTACTTGAGTGGTGCGTGCACCCCCTTTTTTGGAGCTCGGCTGATCCCCATTGTTTTGGACCTGTTGACTCCTCGGAAGAGCTCTTTTGGGTATGAATGCCTTATTATGTGATTATAGTTCATATTTAACCCGTTCAGCAGCAAATTGTAACCCATTCCCCGGGAACGATCTGTCGATCGAAACTGTTGAGGTTGTCTAAATATTCACTTCGACAATTTGTTCAATAGTACCGTGGCATTACGATCCAATCTTGTTTTGAATATTTGGGATCATTGGTTTATCGCTACGCTTTGCTCAACGTCTTCGTGGAAGATCGTACAGTAATTGATAGAAACATAGTTTACTTGAAAAATATATTAATTTCTTCTTACAACCACGTTTTGTTTTATTTTGGTGAACCATTCATCCGGTGGCATGATTAAGCTCGACTTTACTCTATTAGCCATAACGTTTAGTACAATATAGTTCGATGTTCGCATTCAAGAGCGTCACCATTGTTCAATTAACACAGATCGTTTTTCAGCATTTCACCGTCTTATAAGCGAAAGTGATGAATTTCTCGAATAATATTTGAATTCATTGGGACCCATATTGACACAGTACCCTTGTATATTTCGAGACTAGAGGCTTTAATGCTGGAAGTCTTATTTAGCTGGCAACTGGTTTTTACAGTTAAATACCGGTGGGTCCTAACAGCGATCTTTGAATAGCTTCGAGAAAGTGTCTTAAAAAAATAATATGATTAACACTTGATTGTTTTGAAAAACAAAAACCAATGATACTGATATTCACGCCATTTCATGGACCACTGGTCATATAGGCGCGAAGGAAAGGGATTTTCACGCAAAACAGAAGTGTTCACAGATGCATTGTTTGTGTAGATTAAAATAACATAATTATGGTTTGCTCACTGATTCTTTATACTAACTCGCATTCACACATACATACATTCAGCAGTGCGTTAGTTTCCAAATAAAGCTACACTTAAAATACTGAGATTCTCTGACCCACTTTATCCATACTGAAACAAGGCCTACCCAGTGAAACGTGAACATTTCGTTAAAAGGGTACAGTTTCGGAAAATACGGTGGACAGCGAGAATATGGTTCTTGTGTTTTCGATATGTGTCTGAGGAAATCGATTGGGCCAATAAGAAAACGACAAAGTTTTAGCCCCTGCTCCGTTCGCCTGTGACAAAACAGACCAAACGATTGCGAATATGTGACACAAGGGACTACTAGAGGGTAGACGAGCATGTTAGCCGACGTATATCGCATACCCAATAATCAGGACATTCATCAACTATTCTAGAGTGTAAGTAGCAATTCAACTTGCTTGACCATACACATAGCCAGAAAGTATTAACAACAGTAGAAACGTGCAGGACTGCCTGAAATAGTGGTAGGCAAACCACTTGACTGAGTAATTTGTGCATTCCTAAGCTGGAGAGACATCATAGGATGGCTTTGTTACGGACAGCACAAACAAATCAAGGTTCGGATGAATTTTTAACATGGCAAGGGAACTGGCCGGGTCAGTAGTGTGATCTGTTTCCTTGATGTGCCTTGTAATGGGCGGGGTAAGAGTTCAGACTTCTAGTTCTGTCGCTTTTTGTCTTTGCGCTTGCAGCAATTACTCGAGCATACGTTCAACCATCCTTCGTCGCAGGCACTGATCATTTTGCCGACAGAGAAGACATCTAGTCTGCAGACAAAGTGATAGGCTACGTACGAAACGATGAACATTTGTGAAAACGTTGACCAACACTCCGAGTTGAAAATAACAAGCAATTCAGATGCTTATTGTGGACGATCAAATTCGAACTGTGATCCTTGAATGGCTTAAAGTGAAGAACAGGTTACACATTCAGTTTTTTGAAGAGGTAAACATATCAGTCTTGAATAGCCTTCTCTTACTACGTAAGCAAACAAACATATCGAGATATACGTTTGCGAGTGAATTCCTCTTTTGTACTTCCCCTTCCTTTCAGGCACTCGTCAGCACATACTGACTGATGCTTGTTAAACGGATATCGCTTATACGCATTTGGCGCAAACAACAATACCCAAAATGCATGAACTACCCTACAACTCTTTTTCGTGAGAAACAGAGCACTTACACAGTTAAATGAAATAAATTTTACTGATAAGACGTTACAACACTGTTTACGTGCAGCTGACGGGGGCTGTCACTTAAAACAGCATCGGTCACTTGTATTTCAGTCGTGTTCAAAACATTGTCCGCCTGGTTTAGGACTAGTAGTCTACTCGCTTAAACGTCAACAGCTGATTTGTTGGATAAATAAAATGCAATATTGCGAAGTGTTACGCTGACAGTTGTTTTCGGTATACTGACAGCCTTCAAGCTAAATTGCAACCTTCCTTGTGTGCGCATTCAGACCGTCTTGTACTCTGTTATTCTTTTAGTGTCAACTGCTTTACGAACGGTTATCGAGACAAGTTTAGTTATCCTCTCACTTGACTGTCTTTTGAAATCCGTCGAAAATTAACAAGTTCAACGGACATTTTAATTTTTGTTATCAATCAACCCCATGACTGATCAGAATTATGAATCTTTTGCTGTTTGATATTTCGAAAATGCCCAGAGTGACTTTGTCAATGAGTTGACAGCAGATTATGGTGAACTTTATTATCCAATTCAATGATGTATCCGGGAAATTTTTATGCTGATTTCTGCTTATGGTATCAATCACAATCTCCACAGTCGGGTATGACGGAAGGGTTAAAACCGGAAGACGCATGAGTGAACGCCACTACAGCATGATCTGCCAAAGCTGACTGCCCAAGTGATAGGTTAACATTAGAGTGAAATCCCTGAATCTGGGATGGAAAACAGTGATAGTCTGTCCAGTGACAAGTAGTAACCTGGGCGGACAGACAAGTACAAAAGAAAAACGGAAACAGAGGACATAAAGCGTGTTATGAAAAAGATTCAAGCACATATGAGCATGGTGTAGTGCTTACAACAGTGAACACACGCAGACTCTAGTTTCGGGCTATGAACTCGGCACATTCGGGGTAAATTTATTTTGAATTGTTACACACACTCACTCACATGTGTGCACACATACACACATGAATAGAGCGGTGATCATGAACCTAGACAGTCTTCAGACAGACTACTATCTTGTCCGGTTGTACTCCCGGGACTTCCTCTTTTCCACTGTACTTCTGAGATACACACAATCAGTAACGTATCATGGTTATGTAATAGTTTTACGTGCTTTGCCTGTTCTTCCGTTCAACTATTCGTCCCACAATTAGTCTCCACAATAGTGTATATCTTGTCTGTAGTTTGCGTGACAACAATTGAGGGAAGTCAAAGGAAACAAAATATTGTTTCATCGAGCTGAATGGGATTATCTCTAAGTTTTATGGAATAAATCATAATTTTCGAAAGTATGCGAAACACAAGCGAGGCAAGGAGAATTATCTGGGTTGTGCCTAGTAAGGCATATATGTATACACGTGTTCATACAGCAGTCCAGCGAACAGAACAAGGATAGGTTGTTTGAATAAATTATGTATTCGTGAATGCTGTCCGGCATAAAAAAATTTTCCAAGATAAATCCAAATTTTTGCTAAACTATTGAATAGTCTATGATCCTAAGTGAGTCGAAGCACCTGCTTTGGGTAAACTCCTGAAAAATCCCTTCGTCTTGGAAATTCCAGTATGTGCGGATCAAATCATACAATATTCATATTCTCGGATCCACATCGAGACAAATCAGAGCTGTATAATAGCCGCGCTGAGTACCACTCACGCTTCCTGAGTTAAGTCACAAGTGGACAGCGTGAAAATTGAACACTGATCATGCCCAAGGTGATTTCATTGCAAAGCGGAGAGGGAAATTTCAAAGGCTTCAAGAATGTACAGAAGAAGCTTCGTGAACTTCTATCGAAACGGGTTGTAAGATAATAGGTTTACACCGGAACTTCGTAAAGCAGATGTTTCTAAAATACGATAAAAAGAAAGTGTTGCTTATTGCACACTGTTTACTAGTGAGCTCAATTTTCTCCGGACAGACTGTGTGCAAGTCACGTCAGGTTTGAAATCTAATGTGTACGTTGCGAAATCGAATGAACAACAAAATCAAGTGATTCCGTGATTCACCGTCTAGAGCGAATTAACCTTCGTATCATGTTAACTCTCCACAATAAATTCAGCTGTCAGCCAGTTGTTGAAGAATAGAAGCTGATGTTCGATTGCACAATTTGTGTAGGACAATTCGGGAGCAGACGAGTATTACATATCACGTTGTCTTTCAATAATAGTTCGACTCAGCATAGGCCAGAGATAAAGAACACTGAGTCATTCGTTTAGCATCCGCTGGGTTTGCCACCGCAGTCGGACAGCACAACAGGTCAGCCTGAAGTAACTGTCTCTTCCGGATGTTCCATTACAAATATTTCATTCAATCTCACAACTTTCCACTTATTGCCGTGTATGCCCCTATGGTTAGAAATATTAGAAACCTTAAGAGAAAATTAAATCAGCATTAAAGAATCAAGTAGAACAGAACAGGTTTGTATGCCGTAACTACATCCCTTTGCTAGTCGATGGATAATCATAAAATAATGAGCAACTCAAACTCCACACACAGGCAGCATTCCGTGGATTTCCATTTGCTCATCTATTCGGATTTACCAGTACACATCAATGAATTATGTTGATTTTCAAACTCCCTCGTTAATGTGCGTTGTCCATTTGAAACCTTATACATGCGAGATGAAAGATTCTGTTTAACCTAGTAGATAAAGGATGTGACCTGTTGACAAGTTCTAACAAAGGCGAACATCGTTTCCTTGATGTGCCTTGCAGTGGATGGGGTAAGATTTCGATTCTCCCGTTTCGCTATCACTTCCCTTTGTAACCTCGCGTACATGCCAACCACTTGGGAATGGGCTCCGTCTTTCATTGTCGCAGGCACCGATCTGTCCTGTCAAGTTAAGTCGTCGTGATCGATGAGCGTCAGCACACTTCGATTGATCAGGGTTGAGAACAAGCTGAGAGCCGCTTCTATTAGTTAGTCGCAACCGCACACCGATCACCGAGTATGTGCGAGTCAAGATAAACTGCAATTTTCGAATTGCGTCAGCCATGATTTGGTTGCTTTCAAAAGGTAGGTTTTAAAACTTCAATCCGTAAGAACCAAGTACATGTTCGTCCTGATGGGCAATTTCCGGCTGTGAATACTGACAGGTTCCCGGGGATATCCGTTTGCTATTTAAAGTTTGCTTAATATTTCTCATATATTTTCGTTTTCCGTTGCATTCTCGTCCACATTACTTCTTCTTGGTTAAGTGACAACGAAATGGCACGTTCGTTTTAAAAATGGAGGCGCGATTCACCAATTTAGTGAACCGCCTGTCGTGCGCTTTTTTGCTGGGACAAATAAGCTATTTGCTCGTACGTGAACCGCGTGTATTGACTTTTGGACGCACAACCTTCTATCTGCCTGTCGCACTACGTTAATTACAACCTGAGCGTTTGGGCAGAGCGAGTCAATGTTCTTCAGGCCACGAGAAACGAACCTTGGAGAGGAATATCAACCCAATGAGCCAGTTATATGGGTGTACTTTGTTGCAAGCAAATACAGTACGATTTGCTGGCACTGTTGTTTAACGATTGCTAACGTGTATCCGTCGTGTACGTCTCACTCTCCGAAGTATCATATGCCCATGAACTCTGTCCCGGCACCAAAATCCGGAATACACATCAAAAGGCTTGCCGAACTGCCACGCCCCCTAACCGGCATAACACTGCCGAAACCACAACTAGTGAAGGTTTGTTACAACAAGGGGTGATCATGATCTGCAAAGAAGTGGGTCCACCACGCATATTAAAGATGATTGCTTTGCAATCTCGAACACAGGATCCAAAGGGAACCCCCACAAGCAGTCGAAGAGCTTAAAATAGCCGTAATCTCGCAACGCAACGCAACTGGCTATACTCCTTCGCATCGAGTACTGTCGACATGCTCAAGGAAAATGCTTTTTTACAAGCAAAACCGCGGAGAACATTTTGGGGGATATCTTGTGAATTTATAGTTTGTGTACTAATGCTCTCTTCTTCCCGTCTTTCCAAAACGTTAATGTCGAATTGTCAGTAGAACAGCACATCCCTAGCAGTAATTGGTAGATTCACATACTCAACGGATTCTGTCAGGTCTGATTTAGGTAGGGAATCTGATGAAACGTACTGCAGATTACCGTTTCACTAAGATAAGATTTTTGTTCCTGCGTAGTGAGACACTACACAAGATATTTTGGTGGGCGACGCATTTGACCATCAGTCACGTATACGTGCTAACCAGACGTGATATCTAGGATGAAGGCCGCATGTTTATTGTACGGAATGCACAAATGGCATTTAAAAATCTGTGAACTGCATCGATAAACGTAGATCAGTGTGTTCGAGTATTGCGATCTGGTTCCAGCATGATACACTCATTCAGACCAAGCTGTGTGGCTGATATCCGGCAAACTGAACCGGAATGAATGCGATCGAACATAACTCACCATAACCGGAATCAAACACACACACACACACACACATAAAGACCGAATTAGTCAGTTCACGACCCACAACCCCTACGTGTCATCGGTGAAATGAAAATGTCTATTCTGAACCGACATTAGAAAAATCTACACTTACAGTCTGTACAGTCCACCATAAGCCAGTTAGCAAAAAAACACGATAATTGTATGGGGCACGTTACATCCCTCACTCCATCCTGCCCAGTTCGATCAGTACTCGCGTGTATCAACATGTTATTCTAGGTCGTAATCACCTAACCGAAACCCGTATAATTCGAATGTTTTGTGCTGACCCAAACCAAGCGGCCTTCGAATCTTTTTACATGTATATGTATATCGGTTTTAGGATGAAGCAGGTTTCTAGAGGACAACACAGTTCAATCTGGACAACATGTTTGGATTAGGTTTCCACTGGGAACTCGATAACGCGACAAGTTGCCTTCATCACTGATAGAATGGTCAACCAAAGCATGTTGTCACGGAGTGGGACGACACGGTTCAGTGGCGAGGCCACAAAATTTAGAGGTGCCATGCGACGCCTAGTTTTACACAGTATGGTTATGATACGTCATGTCAGAGTCCACAAGTGGCGCGATAAACCTAAAAACGTAGCATGACTTCCCTCAGATTCCACGGAAGATCTGTCATTTTTTGATCAGCCACAGAAATATCTTGCTCAGTCACGAAAACGCTCTAATAATTGAGTCGCAAATATTCGACTAAGTAAATGTCAATGTAACCTCTGTAGACTATGCCGCTGCTTGTTCTTCCATAGCACTGGAAAGACCTCCCGCAATACTGTTATGTGAAGTGTCTAAAACGGAGGTGTCCGGGAACTCTTTGGACTACAGTACTGCATTCAGTAGATTAGATGTAGATGGTGTGTTGTTGTGTCTGGAACCATATCGTTTGAACCCTCTCTGTCAATCTAGACTGTACGATTACTTTATGAATCGCGGCCAGTCTGTCATCCGCAGAAGTATAGCCTCATTGTTGATGTCAAACAATCGTGATGCTTTTTAAGATGACATCTTTACTGCCTTTTTCATTTTACAGATTTGTCACGCTTTCTCATTTGAACACATCTGTCAAAAAATTGCTTTAGAATGCAAAACAAACTAGACGTAATCAAGCCGTAACCTGCAAACCGCATCATAAGTTATTTTCCGTTAGTTTTCACCTCATTATTCATCCATAGCTTCCGAGATGTTTCAGGATGTGTAACTTTGTTTTCTATTCTTCTCCCTACCGATATCCCTCCGATTCATTTGCGGTTTAGTTCTCGAGATACTATATGATTTGGCTGGACCCACGGTTATATGCAGTATATCAGGGTAGATAGAAAACATTTTGGCAAGGCGGTATATGGGTGGTTTACGCGAATCACATTAGTTCTGTGCATAGGAAATTATTGAGTAACAACCAGTTACCACTTAAAACCAAGCGAAGTCTGTGAGTGGGAGTAAACTGTTAGTGACACCTTAAAAAGAGTAGTGCAAACGATTAAACTGAGTGGATTAGAAACTAGCACGTCAAACGGCACCACGTTAATAACGAAGAGGTCTTGAAGGAATAAAATTAAGGGTAAGCAGTTTCGCACCTTGCGGTTACCAAAGTGAAGCAATAGATAGGTGTCGTGGTCCAGCCTGACGGTCAGGAGCTCGGTATCTGGCTCGAGTCCAGCCAAGGTCCAAATGATCCATAAATGGACCTTTTCTAAATCAGATCATTTCAGTTTGCCACTCAATTCATTCAGATAAACCAGGATTTAGCGCTATTTCCTCTATGGAGAAAACAGACTATTTAAGGAATGCTTTTTAAACACCAATGATATCTGGTGTGACAAATTCTTCAACCGACTTACGAAGTTACGCAGAGTGTGCAGGAATACCAAATTTGCACTCCCATTGTTCGCCTATTCAACTATAAAGTCGGCCAAATCACTGATCAGCAAATTGAATAGACGATTTCTCATCATCAGTCCGAGACGAACAAAACAAGATAACGAAGGGTTCACTCTGTTAGAAATGGTTCTCTTATAAGCCTAAAAATCAGTTCACAATTTAGTGTATTTGCACTGAGAATCTTCGTTTACAGAATGACATTTTGTAATGCACTCACTGTTCACATGTAGTCTGAGGATTATCACTAATGAACAATGTTTTGCCCCGGTTATATTGTGTCTTTGCATGAATTTGAACATTGTCAAAACCGTTATGCAAAATATGTGTACGACTTAGACTTTGTTCATACTGGTCATTTATCTACATAACATATATATATATACATAGGTATTTTGGTTGACAGTGGATCCCACTGTGGATATGAAATGTCACAATAGATACCCATCATTCAGTGTTCGTCTTTTACAATTAGTCATATATATAGATACATATCGTTTCTAAATACACTGAAAAGAACCAGATGTCCATAAAACTTCGTTACGATTTTCGACTAGATAAAGTTTACTGGTTTCCCTGCACGCAACCATTTGTTTATCGATTCCATTATTTCATGTATATAAATACGTATATATGTATGGAATGATAAGGGAATTGATAAACGATAGGCTGCGTGCAGAAAACTAGTGAAGTTTGTCTAGTCAGCAACCATAACTCTGTTCTGTAGGCACATAAGACTCGTCCGAACATGTAGAAACGAGAACAGCAGAGGGGACTGGCTGATAATATCCCCATTAGAAAGTAATTCACCTTTCATGCGTACATTAGTTGGCCATCGAGTTTTTGATTCAGCCAGACCGTTTGGAGGAAAGGTTACTATGAACACAATGAGATGCCTGAGAAAATAACAGAGTTAGATAATGAGGTGATGAAAAATTAAAACGACGACTAATAACTGGTCTCTGTGCAATCGATTACAACGGTAGTGATAAGCCTACTTTGCAGCAGGTTACAAAGGTGGTGTCAGGTACAACCAGCACCTCCGCAAAACGCAAATTGTGGCTGTTTACAGTATAACAACCAAAACAAACGGACTTCGAGGGACTTACCGTGTGGCCAGATTCAAGCCTGCATTTTATAGCATTCTTAGGTGCCCCGGTTTTAGTTTTCAGAAGTCACATCTGAATGTAATTCAAGGTTCGAGCGTGTGGTGCGTTTATTGTATAGCCTAAGTACTGCATTTACAAATAAAGTCATAAACAAGGTTTGAGATGGCGAGTGTTAGTATCGGATCTTTCCACGGTGCGCTTTGTTGAATGTAACACAACGAGCTCAGTTAACATATACGTGCTCGTGAATGCTCCCTTTTTCTGCGTCATATCAAGAGTGCCACATCACCATTCTTAAAGGGCAACGATGGGTACATCTTCTTAGGGGATACTGCTATGCAAGTTGGTCGGCCTTTGATTAATTTAGAAAGTTTATTGAACGAACGGATAGGTAGACTGTTTTCAGTAAAAATTTGAATGATCAACCAGAGTTTCTCAAATACAGTTTTATTAAAATGGATTTAACTCTATAGTGTATTGTTTGCAAGACCTGGAGCACCCCAGGAAGCAGGTGATTTTGAACCCAACATCACCTCGGTATCCCTTCGTAGATAGAACTATTACTGCTCTGCTAATTCATTACACAGAGGACAATTCTTAGTGGATTTTTAATAAATATTTTCTTCATTGTTTATTGCTCATGTTCCAAATCGTCTTGCTGTAGTCATATCTATTTTGCTTTCAGTCTGAAAGGTCGAATCCAACCCCTGTTGCCTAACAGCATTTTGTTCCCTTCATTTGTTGACTAGCTGATGTACACACGTTATTTAAATCATCTGTTGATCCGTCTCTAACAGGTCAGCACTCTCGCCTAAATTTTAAACTCTAATTTTCAAGTAAATTCCATACAATGAGGCGATTGGATACTTGTCCAAACAGCAGGGTGTGTCTAGTCGACAATCGCGCCCCATTAAGGGAACGTGTAAGACATGTCTACGCATTTGTTTTTTCAACGCACTTAGAATGGAGATGGTCGATCAAGTGGGGTGACGGGACATTGGCGATAGGCAGGTCAGTAAGCTTATTATAGAAGGTACTCTACTGTGAAAAATGTGGGTTTTGACCAAATTTGATCCATTCGGTTACCATTTCGTGTAAGAGTACGAAAGTTGTGTTCCCTACAGAATGACGTGTGGAGCATGCACAGAAATTTCGCACGAATTTGCACTCCTAGCACTTTTCTCGATAGAATTGGTGGAAGTGCGTACCAATTCAACTTATCACTGCTTAGGTTCAACAGTTCTTCGGGATGTTGAATGCATCGAAGTCAGCTAGATCGTTCAATCACGCATCTTTCTGGTTTTCATAATGGCACTACTGCTAAAATTTCTAGTAGCCTAAAGTACTCTTCTAACGTTTTAGAACAATCAGGTTTGATGTGAACACCGTAATTCTGTTTAATAATCAAGGTCTAATTCATTGGGGTCACTGTTAGTCATCATCACTGTTAGTCATCATCATCATCATCATCATNTACGCCAGGTCATTGTCTGTCCACCTCGCACCTTACACCAGTCGGTCGCAGTGTCAGCGAACAGTGCTCGGTGTGGAAGACGACTAGCTGGCATCCTTAATACATGACCTAACCATCTAAGCCTGTTAGAAACTTGGAGAGCGGGCCAGATAACGAAACGACGTGGGTGTGCTGTTTTGCAGTCTGCCACGAGCCGGCAGCTCCTGTTGCCTAGAACGGTTTCCAGCCATTTGATTATCTGTACAGGTGTTATTTAGCACATGCGATATTAGTGTACTAGTATTAAACGTGCATTATTTGTCATAGTTCAGCCTGAATTAAAGGGACTTAGAGTGATCTAACCAGTTCTACTGAGACCTCTTGTCCATTAGTAGACTGAGCGAGCAATACATTGTCGATAAATGTATATTTATCCAAAACATTCCGAACAGATAGCAACAACCTCGACGTAATTACATTTAAGTGTGCGTTCCGTGTGTGCAGTAAGTTGAACAAATATTTGAAGGAAGGTGAAGCACACCAAGCCTTTGAAAGAGGAAAATGAGAACGGACATTCATCAAGCGCCTATGAATCTCCATCATGACTCACGTGACGAAATAACAGATCAGTAAGTGGGTGTTGCGTTTTACAACTCGAAGAAATAAAGGATGGTCATCCGTATTTTATCCAAATTTCGCTCATCGACATCTGGTAAAAGCGAAATGGCTTGTAAAAATGAAAAAGCTACATTCCATCCGAATAGTCGATATAGAGAGTATAACCGCCAGTACGTGTAAAAAGTAACCACGACAAAATTTAAGAAATAACTAATGAGCCTATGGTGTCTTCAAGCACATACAGTATATGAAAGGTACCGAATTTGTATATGTCAGGTATTTTAAGAGCTAAAGATGTGTCAGAAAGGTGATAGATTTAGTCTATAGATGACTGATATATTTGAAACAACAGAAGAGACACACCAGCCCCCATTAAGATTGATATTCCTGATAAACACGTTTCTGACAGGCCATAATACCGGAAACATGTTGCTATCACACCGAGTGTGTACCATGGGTCACGTGAATAATCCTAAAGTGACCTACACCTCATTTTAAGAGATTATTGTGCACCATACGTTACTGAGAAACGAACAGACTGATTCGGAAAGTGGGTGACGTGAATGTTTGATCGGATGCAGCTGAACAGTTCGTCCCACCACAAACCATTTCGTGAAGAACTATCCCAAAGTAAAGCAGGAAGACCTGATATAGCAATCGGATAACGTGAGTCGGTCAGAATTCGTAGCAGAACTGTCGATACTATCTATCACTGGCAGTTAAGGAGGGTTGCAAAAGCTGGGGTTGTCAAGACGTAGGCCCTGGTAAGCCGACCTGAATCACATGAGAGACAAAATTTAGTTCAGCGTTATAAAAAATAACACATCTCCAAGAGATCCACCTGGAACATGTATGATTCAGAGAAGAGCGTTGTACAGTGATTGTTGCTGCTTTCGCAAACAGTGCTTATAGACAAATGCTAATATCAAATGAATCTTGTGAACAGTCTTAAATTCGACTCGAAACAACCGTATAGCCTCGCAGGTGAATGTATCGAAATTGTTCGGCGATTTTACAGCTTCCGAATGAAGGTAGTTTTCAACTGTGATTTGGAGATGAATGACATTTTCAAAATACAGCATACTAGCTGCCTTTCTGTCAACCGTGAGTGTGTAAGTCTATATTAGGAGTGAAACTTTCCTGGGCCTCACAGCTGTAACTGCTTTGAAGTATATCGTGCTAAACAGACACGTTTCTGGCATCCGGTACAATTGAAAGACGAGCTAGAAACATACCTTAGGCTTATTGCGAACGCATTTGTTAATGTAGTTTGCAAACAAAACGTCATGTTTCATCCGTTTACCAAGCACGACATTTCACTTTGTGTTTTGTATCAAAATAGTTTTTGGTTTGCTAAATTTGACAAAAATGCAGTATTGATTAATTTCTAGAAGAAAACATTCTTGCATGTACTAAATCGGTCTTCACTCATTGAGTCTGTTGAAAACTTCCCATTCCAGTTATCAGTTAGAATGTAGTAATGCTTTTTGCCTTACTTCACCCGTAATTTGGATCAGTATCATTCGTCCGCCTTCAGGTGTTTTCGACAAAAGCCTAAAACGGATATATCATGTACGGTTTACGTCCACATTTATAAGGACTAGGTTTGTCTTCCGTATTAGCCGTCTGTCTTTTCACGAACTTTTTCTCTGATGATAACTTTCTGAAGAACGCTCGTGATCACTCAGTCACTTATCGGATTTGGTTCTCATTGTCACACCTGACCTATTTGCGTTTGGAATATTCGGCATTCCAAAAGTTTACTTACTCATCAGTTTGCCTTCCATGTGATTGTCGAATCAGCGGAACCGAACATCGTCCAGCAAACATTCAAAGATAGAATTCACTTTCACAGAAATAACCCATTACCGGTTTGAATGGTCACCTTATGGTTATCAAGTAAATCGTCCAACCTAAAAAACTACCAATGAAACTTTTAAACTAAAAGGAACTCAATCGCTGTGACATGAATAAGCCGTGATCATAAGACTGATCTGGTTTGAAGAAAGCGTTTTATCCTTCAGTGGACTTTTTTGTAATCCAGTACTGCGCTCTTCGGGTTTTATCCCAGCCCAGTAAATTATGCTTCAATGGTCGTACGGTTAAACTTTAACCACCAGTTTGGTTCACGGATTTTTTATGGTTTCCGCTTTCCTTGGGTGTAATTAATGACTTCTGTTGCTTTGTTGTTCCGACGACATATTGGGTCTTTCAAAAGGACTTAATGGTTTGAGGCCACCTCCACTATCGACAATTGTATCGCTTTCCGTGCAAATATCCCTTCGATTGTGGTCCATTCTGGATAAACTATGACCAATTCGGCTGATTCCAGGAAGTTTTACACTACGCACACTGGCAGCAGTCAACAGTCCATTTACGTCTGTTGATCTGAACTGTTGAGGGACATTCATGTCTTTTAACAGACACCCTTCTATGAGGTTTGATCAGCATAACTTCTAACCGTATCACCTTGCTTATTTCATCTCACCCCTACTGATGATGTCTGACTCTCCGTACAATTCGAATGCTTACACTTCTCTATAATATCGGATGTGTTCAAGTCGAATATTATGCAGCGACTGCTATTACGAGTAGGGAAGCCATAAATGAACCGGTTACTAAAGGTAAACAAGTTTATTGAACAGTATATTTTTAAAAAGATGGTTGGCACCACGTAACTGGTTGTTCATTTATGCGTGATTTTTCACAAAGTCAAATAGTGAGGAATACCCTGGCAACCAAATACCTGAAAAATGGTCACAGGCATGTACACACCTGCCGGGTAAGCATTGTTTATTCCATTTGGCAGACAATAAAGTCAGTTCCACAACACCACCTACGGATTTCATGAAAGGCGCTCGTCCCATTTACGAAGCTGAACTTTTGAAATAGATCATTAAGACGACAACGATGAAGTTTTCGGCGACTTGAATCATTGAATTTCCTTTAGCCACTCCACAGGGATTAAGCGAGGGGATGCGTTGTGATTCGTCAACAGTTCCTTCAATTCCTTTACTCGAAAACATAAAACTTGCAGATTTTATACGCCAGACAAAGAAGGACATACACTGATTAAGCTTTCCTAAATCACCCCAAGTATTACATAGTCAGGAGCAGAGCGAACTGATAGGTTGTCTCAGCCATTTTGGTGTGCACACCAGCTGATTAACTCAGTCGTATCAGTCCTAGCTTCATTGTGCTTACTGAATCGACGGATGATCTTCTACCAAGAAGTGCTTGGCAGTCGATTGCGTGAGATTTAAAACAGCTGTTTCATCAAGTCTGGAGGTAGGTTCAACCCGTCATTGTGGTAGTTTTCAATTTGTTGAACTTGTATACACGTCATCGTAACTGCAGTTGAGATGGTACACAATATCGGTGTTATGAAGCATTGGTTCTCCGGCAGTTCGAACTGAGCGCCGTTGCATACGTTCAAGATAGAGCACTCTTTAGATAGTTTTTGAAAGCTTCCTTTTGATATACCCTCCTGAATTGTCGGAATTTAGTAACTTCCTCTTATTTACCAGTGGTACTAACTCATTATACACTCTGTTAAAACTCATGGCGAGCTGCCTTGGGTAGACGTTTGCTGGCGACTTCTTTCGTGTTCTGCCTGTAGTTTATCAGACCTATAAATAAGGGAGTTCAATGTTTTAAGTATGCCTAGCTCTGGGCAAAAGGTTTTGGCTAAGTCAACGTTTGTATGTGGTAGTTAGAACCGTAAGGTCAGCTGATAAACAAATCAACGTTGTCAGAATCAGTAAAAAAACTGGGTATGGTTGATGTACCGTTTGCGTAATAAAGTCCTCACAATAGTGGCTGGTAACGGCTGCTCAATAATTTCGTTGGAGTAACTGAGTTGAGAAGTGAATAGATATTTTTCGATGTAAACTGCCGTAATATTGTATATATGTGTGTACCCATGACGAAGAGCCTTTTGTTACGTTGCCCTGGGTTCACAATAGCCGGTTCTGAATCGAGTCCAACCGACTGGAAGATTACTTTGCTGGTAAACATGGTGAGTTGCACATCCATTCATTTTAGGTAACAATTTGTGAAGAGTATCGACATTTTCCCATACCAGCTTTCGATCTTACGGTTCTCTACATGGTTGGAATTTATACTCTTCCGTAAATATTTTATCCTTACAAATCCTATTTCTGAAAACGGGCTCGGAAGCTCTTACTAGCACATACTTTGATGTTGCAGAACACTTCAAAAGCAGCTCTCTCTTATCATTTACCAGGTTGTAGCTAGCCTTAAAACTGAATTATTCTCAAAGCTGCACTGTACAACCTCTCCAGCCAGGATGGTAGTCTTCTTGGTTCGTTCTGGAAACAGCGGGCAAGTAACACAACTTGCACTCCATACGGGCATTGATCAAACGTAGACGAGATTACTATCTTCTGGTATGAAGTAACCTCATGATCAGATAAGCAATTTGTTAGTAATTTTACTAGTCGTCCGTTTACGCTCGCCTGTGCCAACCACATTACTGAGGAGATCCTCTGCTACTCCTGATAGTTCTCCCTCAACGCGTTCTTAGGTAAGACATTGAAAGATGAGTAGTAGGGGATTCTAGTTTTCATTTAAATTTAACATCACTCACAATTAATCGTAGTTGTCACGTTCCCATAGACTTTCCCAGTCGGCCCCTCTCGAAAAGAAGCACCAGATTCGAACTTCGCTCTTGTTAATGCTCATCAGTAGTGGATATACTTGCCAAGGCCTGGACTAAAAATTCGGCTACGCTTTCATGAAACAACTTAGTCAACTACTGAACCACTTGCCTCATATTTAGTATGACATACTTATCATATGTAAATGCTTGACCACATTCGCTTATGAGTAGTGATAGTTTTAGTGACGTATAACAGGTGATGGTCACTGGATTAGTGAGGAAATTTCGTTTTTGATGAAAAGCATACATTTCCCGGATTCCGAATATATTCAGTCCGTCGAAATGGGTAATAGTACTCCTGCCTAAATGCCGTGCAGAGTTCCTTGGTGTCAGTCATGCGACATGTGGGGTATATTTGAGTCAACGTAGCGGAAGTGGACGTTTCTCGGAATGTAACTGCGGTTTTGCCATGTGTATAATGAGTATCGACCACGTATAAATAAAAAACATTGTGGAACAGCCTTGAATAGTGCTGCACAGACATATGAAATATCGTAGTTCGAGAGATTCATCTATGGGAGAATTGGGTTTAAGTATGGGTTAGTAGAACCTCTTTCCTTGAGCGTGATGAGTGTTTGTAATAGTTTTGAGAAAGGTCGGTTTGAAGAACGGAGAAAACCGGATGTGTTTGAAAATGCGTTTTTCTCACTGTATTTATTCTTCTCTTTGAATCCGAGCCATTCTGTTTTGTTTACAAATAGCAACTCCGGCTGCAAAGATTGTCAAGTTTAAGAAATGTGTTGACCGTGAGGATATACTGTTCTCGGATCGTTGTGGGTTTTTCTATTCTCATAGTGGTGTGACAATTGCATTTGTCACAGTGGATCAAGGTTAGTATTGATGTTTGTAAGACGAACTTTTATAACTTGTACCACGTGGGCATTTCAATCCCTTCTTTGACTTCTGAGAGCCACTGGGCAACGGATCTTTGTTAACAAAAAATTACCTCTAGGTTGCATCGCTGATTTATGGATGGTGAATGATTATGGAGGAATCCGCAATAAGTCGTAGCATCACGTCATTGGAGAATGTCTCGAGCAGCCACTATCGTGTGTGTGCTCCACAAGTGTCCCAACCGATGATATCAGTGTGACAGCGAAGCAATGAGATGGCTAAAATAAGGGGTCGAGTAGATTTTCCGTGAGTTTTGTAGAAGGAGACTGCATGCTCTATATTGTGGTTGCTAGCGCGTCTTGCGATTCTTACTTCTGAAACTTATCCCGAGTATTTGCGTCTTAGTGAGCCGATTATTTAGAGGTCATAGACCACAACTCAGTTTTCTGTTTTCTTTTAGATTCTCTCCATGTTCTGGTGTCCCCTAATCAACTGTTCAACAGGTGGGCTAGAATAAATGTGCTAGATGATAACTCATCTTCAATGTACTTCATTCTGGACTGAATAATCATGACATAGACAAGGTGAATATCCTGGCTGTTTTGAATCTAACCGTTCGGGGTTGATCTACCAGCACAGTGTTGACAGTTGGTGAGCGAAAAATTCACGCATAAATCAAACATAAGTTCTCTAGTAGTTCCTCTGTTACAAAAAGTGTGAAATCATGATCCACTTGTTTTCTTTTGTTTTGGCATCCGAAGACCTTACTGTTCATCATCCAGTAATACCGTACCCAAGCTCGTTACGCTGACTGATTTTCTTCAAATCTGCTCACTCATTTGTTAATGGCAATTTCGGCAAGTGGGCAGGATGTCCACTTTCCTGAAGATCATTGAGGGCATCATGGTCACACAGTGTTAGGTAAGGTATACGATCGAACACACACGCCACACTGGTCTTTTCCCTAAAGTTACCTCTGTTGTACCTAGTGTGTTCACCCTGCTTCAATGCGAAAACATAGGTGCAGTTTGATCGATTAAAACCAATGGGATTGACAACTCACACGTCCGAGTCTCGTTATTAACGTGCATCGTGTGGTTTGATACACCATTCGGCGTAAGATCCTGAATAGGCATATATTCAATACTTCATTGTGAAAGGGTCCTATCACCAACAGTTCCCGGAGTAGTCTGCTTCCGCTCTCATTCCCATTCTGACCGTTGAGGTGAACCTGCTTCCCACTCAGCTGCTACCGTCATTGGCACACGTCAGCAATCAGCTTACTAATCAGGGGAGTGTGAGCACATCGACATCCGTTTCCGTCCCTGTCTGTTTGCTGAAGTAACTAGGTTCCACCATGAGTACACACTGACCTGATGTATGTAAAGGCACGCTGGATGTAACCATCATTGCTGGTAATGATATTTTGCCAATAAACGCTTCTTTAATAGAATTCAAAGGATTATAGGGTGGAAAACACTCAATCGAGTGCCGCTTGAATATCTTATCCACAAGGTTTTCTGCCGTGTCAGTGATCTACTCAATATAACGGTATCTGTTGTCGGTCATTTCCACCGCACTTTTTGTGAACCAGATTCAAGCATTGATGATCAAGTTGCATTCTTCCGGAAGTCGATATATAGGTCAGAGAGTTAGAACCTTTTGATGAAAGAGATCTCATGCAACTTGACATGACTTTAAATCCTACAAATCCACGGAAATCTCCAAAACAGAGGACCTCATGCATTACAACCACGAGGCATATGTTGTTCTGGTAGCATTCGCATGAACAAGACTTCTTTCGGTCTGTTGACTAACGGATTATTTTAGCAAACAGTGATGAACATTCATTAAAACAGTCTATGAGGATGGACCAGTTAGGGTTCCAGAAATCTCTGATCCAACTGAAAGTTCATCTATCGCAGCGAGTACTATGGGGCTCAGTGGTAGGACGTAGTTACATATCCTGTTCGCTCACAAAACTTCCACCTGTAGATTTTTATTTTCATTGCAGATCCCCGATTAATTCTACCGGTCGGTCCACATGGTTTATTAGTGACTTCGAAATGCTCAGCGATCTTCAGCAAGTTTTCTCCTATTTTGACATACTGGTTAATGCGAGCTATCTCTGACATTGATTGTCTATTCTTCTAGTTCTGATCGGCTAAACCAACAAGTTCTACATCTTCATGCCTCAAATCGTACAGTGATAGTTCAGAGTTGACACCACTACAGGAAGCGCAAACACAGGTGGTCAGGCATTGCAACTGTTTTGAAAAGATGGAATGTGTGATCGCGTAGGGTGTCATTTTGACCAGCCAGTTTGCAAGAGTGAGTTGCATAGGCGTGTCTCTCCGAAAGCCAATTGCAGCTCGACTTTTAAGGTCGACAGTTATCCTCACAAAAGCTATTCTAACGGTTATTGATAAACAGGTTGGGGATAACACTACGTTACGAGCAGGCTGTAATACTCTACGTTTCAACCACCTCGGGTGGCCTTCCTCAGGAGGGTTGTAATCGATTACAACCCTCCTGAGGAAGGTCACCCGAGGTGGTTGAAACGTAGAGTATTACAACTTGCTCGAAACGTTGTGTTATTCCCAATCTGTTTATCAGTGACATGTCAAACACGACGTTCAAAGTATTCAACTTCATTCGTACTAAATTTGATGCGAATATTCTAACGGTATCGTACTCAAAGTTAGCAGAGTTGCATATCATTTCGAAGGAAGTCAAAAATGTATTTGAGGGCGCCCCATGTCACCTGGATTAGTGGAACACGGTACATTTTCAAAACGGCTAAGCATAAATTACAGATTTCCTGTTTCCGTGGACTTTTCAGCTATCTGCTTCTGAAACAAAGCATTAGACTCGATTTTCGCCGTTGCGACATTTGGAGATTAAACGCCCTTCACGATTTCATGAGGCGACCATGTTGACCAGTCCGCTAGTGATCTCACAATATCTAAGACCGAATTACCATATATGAACAATCAGCCACACTCGCTTGTAAGTAGTCTCCAGATTTGCATGATCGTCTCAAGAACGGATACAGCAACTGTTGTGTTGATCCTAATAGATGATCGTTAAAACTTTGTCATAGTGCAACTCTCGGTCATGGTATGGACACTTTAGTGACCTAATCAAATAATTGACCCAAATTTGACAACACCAAAGATCAGCTGTGACAGTAAAGAGCACCCGCAAGAGGTCTGCTTACAAATAAAATGGAAGACGTATCGTTAAGAATGGAAAGATTTACTGACCAGTCGGGATGGTTGAACTGAACAGGCAATCAAACAAGAGAACAGCTACGTCAGAGGGTAGGTTCGGACGAAATCGGATACGTAAGTCTACACGCTGTGTGAGGTGGAGAATGTCGACCGTTGGTGAGTTAAGGGGTAGACGGAGATGAAAAATTTCACCGTGCAATTACTGCAGCAGACAAAAATCCACGCAGAATGAGAAGACACAGACGGTGCGCAAAAAGTCCCGCTTATTTTTGTTGCCAGTCAAATTAACAAAACGATGGTGTTGTTTTCAAACAGATGTATGGATGGAGCTAACAAAACGGTATATATAAGACGTATAAAATGAATTGCATAACATCCATGAACTGTAGACACTAGAGCATGAACTACTGATTGGCTGCAACAAGAGTTTCAATTCATGTCAACCATAGTCCCATGCTGCTCTCCCGTAGAACGGATTACGTGTGCAGCTGGGCAGACCAGTCAATAGAAAACCTGTAGCAAACCTTACACAATAACTAAATATTGTCGCATCTATCAGTTCACCCCCTCATCTAACCTCGTGAAATTCAGAGTGAAATGATATACATGAACCAGGTCACACTAAAAATAGAAACGTCACATGTTTCTTGAAATTCACCGAAGAAACCATGGTCTGACATGGAGTCAGTCACACGGTAGTCCAAAATGAACTTTGGCCGTGGTTTAAGCAAACTAACGAGAAAGAGCTGGCAGGAACAGTCAGATGACACAATCCGAGCAACGCTGAATGTTGTGCGAGCAGTTTCGTAGATATTATGCGAACGTAAACGCCCAAAAGGTCCGTGGTTCGCGCACATATGCATACATCAGAATGCACTGATTAACAGTAGGCAAAAAGATGACAGACATCACCGTATCCGCAAGCGTTTAGGTTTGGACGTCTGGAATTACTAGATGGTACTGTAGACAGTACGATGTCCAAACCCCCTATAAAAAAAATACTGACTGGGACGAACATACATGGTCCCCTCCCCCATCGTGGGTATACAAAACACTCAGGCAAGCATATACTGTGTGACTTCGTAGTTACTATTTATGACCGTTTGCATGGTGCACCTGTCTCCTGGACTATGGCGCAGTTTCTTATACGTCTTCTTTCCAGTGGCATGTGTTTTTGCGTAGTTACTGCTGTCGAGAACATTGCTGTCTATTTCCACCCATATAACTTTCCAGCTTCCAAGTGTTTTCTCACAGTACATTGAAGGGTAAGATCGTTCGATAATGTACTCTTGTGGCAAAACCAAGACGGGTTGTATAAAAAGACAGAAACGCTTTTCTGCGCGGGGTTTCTTCCAAATTACCTTGTATGTTAAACTTAATACGCCCTATGCCTGAGCTAGGTGATTGGTCTAGTGAGCAGATTTTTTAAGTATCACTATTTCTGAGTTTGCGTTAATCAGCGATCTCCACAGCAGTTCAAAATTCACCCACTCTCCTTTTCAGAAGCTTTGATTACGGTGAGGTCTTTTCATCATTCTTGCTGGCGCTTATTTTGTTGCATGCTTGATTCAGTCTGAGACTCCAAATTTAAACTCCTGTCTACCTTTCGAATCTCCCGAAAAAAACTCTAATACATAGTATTATGTTAAACTATCCTTTACCTATATGGTGATTGAGAACAAGGTTGGTGTTGATCGTAGTTCGGATTGGTGGTTTTGCTATTGGTAAGTTCGCCGAGCTTGACATTTAGGTTGCAAACGTTTCATCACCAAGCCAGGTGACATCATCATTGCGTAAGTGTTTCAGCGTATAGTTTTAAACGTGGGGTTTGTG
>QNGE01002328.1:34120-82205 GCA_008508345.1 Paragonimus westermani | reverse complement strand
CGGCGAACTTATCAACACCAATATCCTTTACCTTTTATTATCGAAATCTCCCTTCTTAGCCTAGGTCTTAAAATTGGGTTTTATCTCTTCTGTTTCTCAAGAGATCTGAGTCTCACTATGCTACTAGGTAATCAGTAGTGGCCCACTATACAACAAAGGTCTTTTCTAACACTTCTCCGTCTTATTCTCTGTAGTTTATAATAGATAAGGAATGTATGAGTGGTACCAAAATTGATACAGCACATGTCACTGGTGTTGGCGATTACGCGCAGAGGTCTTTTGGTTTCGATCACTGTGACAGGCTGATTTGAAGTGAGTGCCGCCAAACTTACCAGAATTAATAAGGTATCAGCTGGCAGTTGTATACAATTAACCACCGTTGGGTACAGTGTAGAGATTGCTAACAACCTGTCAGGTGTAGGTCAAAACATAACTTTTCAATAGGTTACAATGATTTAATAAATCGGGGGTCAAATGATACTTTTAATCAATCAGTGGTGTGATGTTTGAAGGGTAACAGACCAGTAGAGTCGACATTCTTCAAATAAATGCAATGAATTAGTGATAGCCATCACATGGGATAACCTGGGCCGTCTGAAACTTGGCCACTTCAGTTGTCTAACATAGACTAGGTTTCAAATTTGAAGGGGTATCCATGCTGTGTTAAGCAACGTGGCCTCTCAGATATAAAATCGAATAAAGACCAAACCATAGTCTGTGGTCGAATAGTCGAAGTTATATTTCTAAGACAATACACTTCCACATAGGCTTCACATAAGCGAGCGAATGTAGTTCGAAATAGGTAGTCTTGACAGGAATTTTAAATAGGGTTGTGAAGATAACAGTTGAGGCTCGCAACATGAAGGGTTGGTGATTGGATCCCCATTAGGGCTAACCTTACATGGTGAATCCAAACAAGGATGAAAACATTGGTGGAGTGTCGGTTTGAGAATAAGCATCAGGAAGCCTCATAAACATCATTTTGAACTGATTTAATCGTAGCTGGTACAACCTAGCAGTCCGGGGTGAGTTGTATCCATTCGCAGTAACGAGACGTAAAACGAATCATGGTTCAACATCTATAGATCGTTTTAATCGAAATGCAGATTACTTATTCTCCCTCGAAAATAATCGAAGTCTATTTGAAACGTGAAAACAGTATATAACTACTAGCAGTTATGATACATTGGGTTTTCATGTCAATCCAAATAGATAAATCAGTGACGTAGGTTGAGATGAATCAACTATTACACGTGTTCTCCGTACTCAAAATTTCAGACAAACGAACAATTATTTTAAACCAAACAGAGTGCAATCAAACCAAAATCAGAATAAAGATCCGTATACGTAGGCATCATTATTACAACGTCAGTATCATTTTTAGCCTTTTTATACGGAGTGATAGGCGACCAGTTTTCGTCTCAAAATCTGGTGGTAGGTTTTTGATTGCATCAGACACCGAATTGCCTATTTATTACTATTGCGATTTTTTTGATTTTTACTCATTCCATCAAAAGAACAAATTCATAGGCGCAACATAACAGAACGTAAACTCAGGTACGATTAGACTGTATGTTATAAAAGCGATTAGAATAGTAATATTGACGGAGTGAAAGTCTAACAGTGAGCAAGCTGACAGTATATGAGGGGAATGGACCCCAAATGGATCAATACAGGTTATAGTATTGCATCCGCTTCACAGTATTTATCCTAATACAGCCACTACTTGCTACCCGTGAGTCGAGTTCAAGTCGTAGAAAGACCTTGCGGAGAAAACCTCACAAACTGATAAAGAAGCAATTCTATTTTGTTCTTCTTTTTGGGCTTTAAACAGTATTACGAGAAACAGTAATGTTAGTCCTTAGAATTAGTACCTCCAAATGACCGCTAGATTCTGTCGCAACATATCGGCTTCTTCGATGGTGTTTTCCATCACTTCCTTTAGGATTTCGGGTCCTAATGATTGACCCCGTTCTTTGATGTTAGCTTTTAGCTGCTGAAACGTTATTGGTCTATTTAAATACTTCCGGTTTTCAAGGAGCTTTACAGAAAAATTGCCAGGGGTCATAGAAAGATAGTTTCCACTTGCAAAATGTGCTTCAAAATCAAGCAGTGACCATTCTTTGCGTCAGCCACAACTACCGAGTGTCTCAGGCATGTGAACTAATGCAGTTTTAAACATCTTCTCAAGAGTGAGCTGCGCGTAAGTTATTTGTACCATTTCTCTTGTTCAACTGTGTATCAAAAATATTTTTCAGGGTTAAAACAGACCATACTACAAACATGATGGGCTTTCACCAAAGTTCGTCGGCTTTTTCGGGCGGATTTTCAATAATTTTCTTCGCACAGTTATTCGCTTTAATTGGAAATATGTTTTTCTGTTCAGAACGAAATTCACTGGCCATTTATTAGGGATTTTGGTCTCGGTAAACCACTCCTAAGAAGAGAATTTTGAGCCGTCCTAAAACTTTCTGAGTGGTCCATCGGAATATTCACAAATATCTCACAAAAGTCTTTTGATGCAGGTTTTGAACGTTTCTTCAAAGCTTTCTTGCAGTACATAAGTGTTCTCACCGGTCTTGATTGACCGGCACATTTGGGAATGTGAGAAGTCACTGACAATCCACTACAACAGAAACAAGGGAAATAACTGATGATGGTGTACAGTGCAGTCACAAGTAAAAGATGGAGCTGTACTCCCAGGTGTAGTAGGGTTTTAGTGGACGTTCTAAAATACTCAGATGGACAGCCTTCGGGAGCCCAGTCAGCCCTGTTTTAGTTAATATGTTTATGGTCGATTGGTAAATGGACTGAGAATAACAGTGTTACGGGCAAGTTGTTCAAGTTTACAGCTAAGCAGGCACTAATTCTAGCCGTGGACGGTCTAAAGCCATAAAAACGGTACGACGACGACATGTTCTTGAATGAACAACGCAAAGAACAAACAGAAGGGACAACACAAGCTGTTAACTCATTCTAGGCAAACCTGTCAGTAGCCGTTGAGCACGAAGGTGAGAACAGATTGCTATCCTTAGATATCCTGATTAGACACCGTTCAGTAGCATCTGTTGAACGTTCAGTGTGTTCTGAGCCAATATGGGCGGAACAGTACCTCAACTCTGTGAGTTTTGCTCCTGTTGCAGATAAAATGTCACTAATATACACTGTTTTACAGGGCGTCAAGTAAGTGTCCCCAGGTTGGATTATAAGCTGAGGTGCCTCGTGTCAACAATTTCTCGGCACATTTTACTCGGAAATAGAGTAAACTTACTCTTGCGGAAAATGCAATTTTGGAATTACCTGAAAAAGCTGTCTGCATCAAACTCTCCTTCGAAGGTGATAGTCTGATGAACACTTTCAGAACGATGATCAGTGGTGCGTCGGAATGCAAGAACGCTTGCCCTGCTTTCAAGAACGACTAGATTACCTCTACCCCCGGTCAGAAAGCAAATCCCTGTTTCTATCAACCACTGTATTTATCAGTTTTCCTACAGTTGAGGAAATGCATATATTAGTAAAACAGAAATCAAGCTTAAAAAACGAGAAACATATCCCCAAATGGTTGAGAGTTGCAATAAGTCACCCACTAATGATTGGCACTCAGTAAGGACGAAACGTCGCTTCTCTCACTGCAAGACACTTATGGACCACTGCCATAGTTTCAATATCGCATCTCCGTTTGAGGTCCAGATGAACGCTCACAACCCACAAATTCTCAAGCATATGGAAACATCGTTGACCAGCCATCGGCAGCCCGATCTACGTACAAAAATTAACTGACTGTCAGACTTTGCTTTTCGCGGATTTATCCGTGAGTACCAAGCACGGTCCAGCTCAATTTGTACCTTTATTCGTTTCGGTTAAGTCCTGTTTTGTTTTCATGCTGGTCAAATGTTTGGGTCTGAACAGACTGTACGAATTAAATTCTTATTATTGATTATTCTATCCTGTACTATCTGTTCTATCCAAAGGACTAGGAAGTAGGATGTGTAGCAGAAAAATGTTACTCGCTTCTCACCAGTTACCATATCGGAAATGATACAAAATGTTTGTTGTAGGTAAACGTGACACCAAACTATTAACCTCCATGAGGAGAACACGGTTTGTAATGTGCTTCCAACAGATCATCTATGTTGGATTAGTTAGACCACTAATCCTCTGGAAAGCTGGAGTGAATACATCTTTCGAGCGTCGATAAGGGAGCAAACAACCCAACTGGAACCTCTCGATAATCATTACGTCAAATTATGTTGGAGAATTTGAAGATATTCACCTAAGAATTTGTGACACAGTAATAACCGCAAAAAACATGTTGCTTTTGGAAGCAACAAGATGTTTCTTAGATTAAATGGAGATATTTCAGATTCATTTTTGTTTGACCTGAATAGAACAGCACGAAGAAGACAAGTTGATCTTGTTTGAACTGCAAAAATAGAAGAGTCCGTCTGAACGACACTCAGGTCTCGCTTAGACTGTTTGTGGCACTTTAGATTATTGTAAACTCTCGAAAAAGACGCATAGTATCAAGTATCTGTAGCTCACTGGTTGTTACGGCAATTGTGCAGTCATCATACAACGACGAATGAATGGGAAGCAGAGCAGAATTCAGGGATGTTCAGATGGTATGTCATGATGAAAAGCACGATGAAATCGCCGTTGTTTTACTGTTCGGAGCAACCATGTAATTACGTGCGATTGGGGACAGTATCAATCTGCCTAGGTTCAGAAAAGAGACAGGTAATTATCTTTCGAACCTAGAATTACGTAATCTTAAGCTCATCTATGAACTTTGGTTGGGTGCGAAGTTAAAGGGTCGAATGCCATACCATAGAGTTAGGTCACCAGTTTTAACAACCCCACAGGTAACCTGTCCCCTTATGTTTTCCGGGACAGACTGTCAAGTGAAAAGCAATTTCACAGCGCGCACCTTATGTAGCTAAGAGGACGTATTTCGTACTTTGTTTTTATTGTCCGACAACATTGAAAACATCTAAACCAGGACCACATCAATCATTTGTGCTCATTCGAGCTGTTTTTAGTCTATTTCCGTAGAAAAGAAATAGCGGTTTTCATCCAACAGTGACGCGACCTACTGTTATGAGGAAGCAACTCAGAGCACTCTGCGTATGTTTGAACTAGGTGGTAATTGCGAAGCATCGATCAGATGAACGATACTGTGTTGAATCACTCTGAGTGGAGAAGTAAGTCAATTGAATTTGATCCTACAAAACGTCGCGGTTTACTTTGGGGCAGTATGCTCATCTCCATTCCTCGGCGGTCAGTCGTTTATGTTACCAAAGGATTTGGTTTTTCAAATACAATGCTCAATGTAAGATTAGTTCGTACCTTACGAAAATGCAATATGTAACGTAGATATATGATGATTAATTTAACAACCAGTTCCACCCTGTGAAATAGTTCTAACATCAACTTGTCGGTCGGTCGATTAGTCAACCACTAAACAAGTCCGCAAATCAATCAAATGATGATTGTAACATAACACAATAATAATCATACAATTCGCAGAATACCTGTTACTAGTGATGACCGTTTTCAAATGGTGACAGTTGTTTTTCGCCCACTTATTTCGTAAGTAGTTGTCTAATAAACAAACATTCCAATACCGCCCTCAGGCCTGATTATTATCTCGACATACACAACCTGGCTGCAACACTTCTCTCAGCACTCCACTGAATCACTCAAGCTTGTTTGGCTCGACAACATACTTACACTTAGGTGTACACATTCCACGCGGAAGCGTCAACATGCTCTATTCAGCCTACATGTCATCATTCATTCACATACGGCACAATATACATGGTGCCCACAGGTGATTCAAGATGGCCTAGAAATTCGGTGGTCACATTCTGAATGAAGAAACCAAATTTTTAAAGAGAGATCTATGACCACTAAGCTTTTGCATTCGGCGAGTGCATACGAAAGTTCCAAACCTGGCAACTAAACGACTTACTTACTACTGTCAGTACGACATGATCAAAGGTTAGGGTAATGTCAGTCCATAGTCATCAGGCTGGAAGACGACTGAGATGAAAATCATACGTCTCCACACTCAGTCCTTTAGGAGACCCGTCTGTCAACACTGCCGTCCTACGTTCCGTTTACCCCACCCTTCCACGTTTTCTCAAGCAAACTTCCACAGGATGAGAGCAACATCGTCTGTTTTGAGATACACTGTGCGGGGTGCTTATTTCTGGGCATGTTCATGTATTAGTAAACAGGTTTGCTCTGTCAACCACGAATTTTGGTCCTGCTTTACGAGTGGTGAGCAAAATTGATTCTGTGTTGTGCATGTGGTTTTACGCTCACTCTGAAAATAACATTCCACTTTCACTGGCTTTTTCCTAGATTGAACACATCTAGCTAGTGGAGGCAGTTAGAACGTGATTTGAACGGCCGATTATAGTCCTATGAAACAAAACTTTATTCTACTCAACCACAGATCCAAGAGATTTCTTTCACACAGTTGATTTTGATACCGGATTTCTAACGAGGAAGTCATGAGTGCTCACACGATGTCTGTTTTGCGTCAGAGACACGGGTATCGGAAAAAAATAGGGTTGTATCTGTCCGGATACTATCGAATCCCTTACGAAAACTATTGAAATTGGCGTTGATTGTTATAGGGTAGTCAGCTTCAACAGATTTGACCTCGAAACGGTGTATAAATTTCGTCATGTTGACCGCGTGGTTATGAAGCGCGAACTAGTGTAAAATCTTAAGGCAGAAATAATATTCAATTTTGTAATCACTGGTTACCGAAGACTGCAGAATCTACTGAAATGAACTGATCACGTGTTGCGAAGGTTGTAATCGCCATGCTGGGGACAGCGTTGATGTTATATTTGTAAATAACATTGGTAAGTAGGAGTGCGATAAAGTGTGACCGTGTGCTTCAGTTAACAGCAGACTGTAGCACTTGATCCTTAAAAATGGTTTAGAGATGAGAAGTACGTTATTACTAGGAGTAGAATGTCTCACTCAAACTGAGTAAGCAATGAGACAATTCCAAGGTTTTAAAATTTGCGAAACAAGAAGCCAAATGATGGGTATGCACAACGAGAAGACGGTCAACCGACGTATCACTTTCAAGGAATACCATGCGATCATATCATGCGATAAGGACACTGTTCTCAGCTTGCTCATCAGTTCGTAGCTGACGAGTCGTATCTTGTTACAGGTAGCTATTGGCCGTTATTAATGTCATTTTCAGTTGCCCGTTATCATCGTTCGGAAATTTGTACTCGTCAGTTTTTAATCATTTCCAATCAGTTTCAGGAACCACTGACAGAAGCTTTACGCTGTAGGTGAGCAGTGTTGCTCGTTTGTGCAAACACTCACTGAAGCAATTCAAGGGATCCGTTCTTGTGGAAGTGCAATGAAACAGATGTGATTAACAACATTCTTGTACAAATAAAATACGGTACATAAGCGAAGCTGTTTTGACGCTAGTAATAATTGCTTGGTTACATATCTGACCCATTTTGTTTTAAGCCAGGTTAGCTCTACTGCTCTGCGACTGACCAAACTGCATAAAATGTAAGTTATTTCACAAGTTAATTATTCTCAATTCACTTCCCGGACCAAGACAGTCAGTATACGGGTTAGTAGAAACTTTGCGCACTCATGTAATCTTGGGAAAAACGCTATAAAAGTTTCAAGCCGACTTTCAATCAACTTGATCTAGACGTCTGAGGGCATCCTCACGAATAAGATGTTTCCCCATCACTTCTGTTGCTTTGGATAATTAAACAGCTAGATGAACAGATATTTCTGAATGGGTCACTTTTAAGATACTCACCATGTTAGAAAATGGGACATCAATAAAAACATTTTTCGATCTACCGAGTCTACCAGTGGACAATACCTTGCTAATGGAATTGGGCTGCATTATTGCTGTATATGCTCCTTGCATCTGGAATAGTGTATCGTCAGGTAGGCCCAAACGCAAAATATACAGGTAAACAATACTGATCACTGCTTGACTAATTAGAAGAAATTAACTCTTGTCGTTATCGTCGTAACAGTAAAAATATTAAACAATGTTCCTAATAAATTTCTCGTCCGCAATCATTTTCGTAGTGCCAGAGAGTATAAACTAACGGAATAATTTAAGTAAATTAAAGCTTTTTTAATTTTCAAGTTGACCATCACTCACATTTGATCGCAGCGTTCGCATTCAGATAGACTTTCCAGCCAGCCTCTTTCGAAAAGAAGCACTAGACTCGAGTTTCGCTCTCATTACTGACGAGCTCTAATGAGAGCGAAACTCGAGTCTAGTGCTTCTTTTCGAAAGAGGCTGGCTGGAAAGTCTATCTGAATGCGAACGCTGCGATCAAATGTGAGTGATGGTCAACTTGAAAATAAACCAAATCCCCGACTACTCATCAGTAATCTAAAGCATTTTTGTGGGAAACACTAACAAGTGTGTGGTAATTGGTTTGCATTTTCCGGACAAACGGCCAGTTTCGTAGCTATTGCCAAGGGTCAGGTATATGCACCTGGTAAACCTAGCTCACACATCCTACAGTACATAAATGGTTATAACTGATGTATGGAGATGCTATTATTCAATCTCTTTTAGACAAAACAGGTTCTGTAGAGTCTTGAAACAGATTACATTTCTGAATTCTTCTCGTAAATTGTCTCTGCACCCGCGCTTATTTGTCGATCCAGCTGAGCTTGGTAAAGAATACAGAACCAAAGAGCAAACGGGTTATGACTTTCAAAACATCTCGACTGTTTTAAAGTCTGACTATAAATTGCGCGACTTTGATATCAACTATGGATGTAACTTTGTATGTCAAAAGATACGTTTCTCGAGTGTGACTATTTGTTGGAAGCCACTTGGTTTCACTGTTTTATTTAAAAGGTATTGTGGTAACTATTTTTCAGCTTTATTCGACGAAGAGTTTCATATATCCACTTATTCTGTCAGGCTTCTAACAGGAAACTAAAACTTACATAAATACACCTTAATGAACACCTTATTGAAAACCCGTTCTAGGGTTGGTCAACTCATCAGCTTCGTACATAACTTCCAGCGTAACTCATAGGATCCCGAGGCTAGTTAAATAAGTCAAAATTATAGCTGTAACATGACACGCAGTTTTTGCAATCCAGCAGATTTTCCACCAAACTTTCTCGAAATAAGGTACTAGGCTCGAATTAGAGTCAGGTTAGATGTCGTCAGTATTGCTTATCTTTACCACTATCGGGTCATCTGAGAGTTGTTCATAAACAATTGTAGCTGGGCGATCGTGTGTGACACTCTGATGGTGTGAGGTCAGTGGCCCAATGGTCAACTCAGTCAACCCAGGAAAGCTTGCTGAAGTTCAAATCTCGGCCGTGTGGAGGTAGACATAATTGACGGACTATGAAGAGAGGAAAACTCGAGTTTAGTACTTCTGCTCGGAACAGACTGAGAGAAATATCCTTAAGAATAAGTGCGAGCGTTTCTGAGTGAGGTTAAGGTTACTATGACAAAACCTGTCTACTACGTACCACCTAGTCAAATCTAGCTAGGAGTCGTTTACACATCGATTTCTAGACGGTATCCTTCAAAAGAAGGCTCACGTAATTCCTGCCTTTACGGTGCACATTTTTATCCAGTTAAACAAAACTGGTGGTGTGGCAAACTTTACATGCTTCCTCATTCATCAGAGGAAAAATATGTGTTGATATCGGTGATCATAAACACTTCCTTGAAGGGTCCATTATGGCCAGAAGATGTAAGATTGTCATAAAAACACCGCGTCCCAAAAAAAGCATTTACGAAACGTTAAAAACTAATGACGGTCTCTCAGAATGCATTGCTAAGTAGTTTGATAGATATATTAATTTAGAAAAGAAAAAGTCTGATGGAATTCAATGTTTTGGCTGATCTCGAACCAATTGTAGAAAATAGTTGCTTAAAGGTAAAAAGCACTCTATAAACTGGACTACAAAGCATCGGTGGGGGTTCAGAAATTCTATATTTACCTTAGTTACTCATGTTGCTTCTGTTGCTGGTTAAAGTCCAGTGGAAACCCGAATTTTTTACAGATGGGTGTTTTCTAATTTATGAATAACTGCCCATTGTCTTCAAAGCAGAACCAAAGAATCTTACATAATGCTATTTTTCCATTAGTCGTGTAATGGAATGTTATCTTAGTCAGCAATTCAGTTGGTTAATATTGAGGTCCTAACAGCTTATTATTCTCTATTAATGTTTAATAAAATTAGGCCACAAATTCGTGTAGGCAACGAATGAATTATGAGTAACAGTTTTCGCACTTCTTTTAGGTTGGTTGAACAAAAACGGAGACCAGCACAACAGTTCATTTGATGCTTGGTTTTGAGAATAAATACATGTAATCAACTTACAGATAGGACAGGAAACATAATGAAGTTACTGAGATGGGTAGACAAGAGAGTAGAAAGTATCCTCTGGACAGATTCAAAATGATAAATTCCGCCTTTGATAAACAGATTGGGAATAATACAACGTTACGAGCAAGTTGTAATACTCTACGTTGAAACGTAAAGTATTACACCTTGCTCGTAACGTTGTTTTATTCTCAATCTGTTTATCAATAACATGTTAAACACGACGCCCAAACTATTCAACTTCATTCGTACTAAATTTGGTGCGATATCTTATAACTTCTGCCTTGTTGATTGGTGCGTCCATCCAATCCGCGACCGATCTAAGATCGGATTTCAAATGAGCACTTATTTGCAAACTATTCTTCCCGTAAAAGTTTCGTAACTGCTGCAAAATAAAGACGAACAAAATATTTACGTCAGCCATTCAAAACGAGATTTATTTAGGTGGAAAGATTGCAGATATCTCTAAGGAATGATCAACGTTCTCAAAAATCTATCACGAAACAAGTTATATAACTAAGATGTGTTACTGGTCACGTCAATATATTGCGCGGCAGTCAGCTTTGTAGGTTCGTATTATAAATTTGATAAACCATAATCAAGTAATCTGTTCGAATAGTTCCGCTCCCGCAAAATTCTAAATCAACTAGGACATTTCCAAAAATGCAAAAATGTTCTGCAACATTTTCTCAATTCAGTGTGGATAAGAACCGATTGAAAATTATTTCACTGTTGATACTACACATTGGTGATAAATTAGGCCGACCCAGGGGATTCATCGCTTTTACATCTCGACTCAATCTGTTCGCTCGATTTAACAGCACCAGGTGCTGAACACAATTTGGCAAACAAATTAGCTGGGCGTGTCCCACTGTCGGTCTCAGGAATTGGCAGTTTGTCACTGGAATTACACAACTTTGAACTTTCCTGGGACTGACTACGATTGGTTAACGACGACGTTTCCTCATCGACCGAGTCTTGCTCGGAATGAACTGAACAAGGCCGACGGTGTCTTTGCAAGACCCCTAAACAACTGTTCTGTATAGCCTTACCGAGAGCATCCAATTCATAGTGTTGTCTACTGATAATCCATTCCTCATCAACATCTGTCTGAACCACCCCCAGTTTACGTCTACGTTGGACAAATCCACTGTGGTGGCCAGACCTGTCATGTGAACTCTTGTCATGAATTCCGTCCTTTCCCGACGGTGCTGACACGTCCGATGGGGGGACGGCGCTTGAGTGGCCGACATCTGGAATGCTTCGTTCAGCGTCAGACTGTTTCGGACTGATAGCCGAAGCAGTGTTCTGGTCATTCTTGGCATCCTGGCTGTATTCGGATAGCCGGCCTTGTACAGCACGTTTCATATGCCAGCCCCTTGAAGGCCGATCTGCGCCGACGCTCGCATCAGAATCGTTCGATCGGTGAAAATGTTCATCACTATCACAGCGTCCACAGTGAACCAAATTACGTGGAACCACAGACATGAAGCTTGTGTTTCTGTCTACTCTGTAAACTCCATCTGAGGTGCGTTCTAAGGTTTGGAGAGCATTCACGCGGCTGTGGTTACGAACTGGGGACGAGAATGTCATCAACATCTGTCTGAACCACCCCCAGTTTACGTCTACGTTGGACAAATCCACTGTGGTGGCCAGACCTGTCATGTGAACTCTTGTCATGAATTCCGTCCTTTCCCGACGGTGCTGACACGTCCGATGGGGTGACGGCGCTTGAGTGGCCGACATCTGAAATGCTTCGTTCAGCGTCAGACTGTTTCGGACTGATAGCCGAAGCAGTGTTCTGGTCATTCTTGGCATCCTGGCTGTATTCGGATAGCCGGCCTTGTACAGCACGTTTTATATGCCAGCCCCTTGAAGGCCGATCTGCGCCGACGCTCGCACCAGAATCGTTCGATCGGTGAAAATGTTCATCACTATCACAACGTCGACAGCGAACCAAATTACGTGGAACCACGGACATGAAGCTTGTGTTTCTGTCTACTCTGTAAACTCCATCTGAGGTGCGTTCTAAGGTTTGGAGAGCATTCACGCGGCTGTGGTTACGAACTGGGGACGAGAATGGCCTGGGTGTCCCATCCTGGTTTACTCGTAGTTGATTTGAAATTATTCTAGCTGCAACTTGTCTAGTGGTAGGTTCGTCCAATAAATATATTCGCCTTCTCTGTTGGCTATAACATGATGTTGATTCCGTGTATGGTTGATGCATCAGCCGGCTTTTATACTGCCGTCTATCGCCTTTAGGTGGGTTGAGAATACTGTGCACAGTGACAAAGTTCATTCCACACATGCCGTCGTGGAACAGTGCCATACTGTGTAATATGCGATGACGTACATGTTTGGACAATCGCTGGAATGATGCGCACAACGCATTTGAGATAACCCCACGTCTTGAACGGGAATACATGTCAACTTCAACTGTGGCCTCACATGCTGAATAAAATCTAACTGAATTGTTCGGTTGGTAACGATTGGCACTGGGGTCACTGATGTGCCGGTTTGTGTGACCAAGCTGAACGTGATAGAATTCGTGCATTATCCGTGGCTGTGTAGTCTCGGCTTCAACCAAAGCGTGGTAATCCGGCATGGTGATGGCGCTCAATTTTCGATCCACTCACTCATTCCTAACACAACTGAGATAAAGATGATAATCACTCGAACGTCCCAGCGATGGGATAGTTAGATTGAATTACTTGGTAAGCGGGAGAAAACGTTAATCGAACAGTCAGGTTAACGAATCACGTTATAGACACCGCCAAGTTAGTTGGAGTCTCTGTTGATTGGTCAGACCAGGCCAGCGAATTAGGTTCAAGTCCCAAACGGTTATTATGCGACTGACCAGTCAACAGTTCGGTCAACTTTAGAGCAGTATACTTCACACAGACGATCTGACGGTGTTATTTGTCAACTTGTTTAAAGCGCACCGCTTTTAGCCCTGTAAAAATCAGTAACTCCGGTCTGACATATTTACTACTGTACAAGTTTATGTGACTGAGTGCTTTGTAGTTACTTTGACAGAAATGATCCACCCACAACTGGTTCCGCCTATTTTGAGTAGTCAGATATAATGCATGTTATTGAGTGTGATATAACATGGGCTGGGTAATCGAAGAAACTGATCCCGTCATAACTATGCCCCTTGTTTCTGAACCGGATGGGTTGAAGCTAGCAAACGGCATGAAAGATACATATCGACAGTTTCGATAGAGACCAGGGGGTGTCTTCAAAAGTTTGTGATAGAATCCTTTTCGGCTATTTTGATTACGTACATGTGACAGCGATCAGACAGACTGGAATATGAAAGCAGCTGACCATGTAGTTTCAGATTTGATATATAGAGCTAACCTTCATAAAATGCTAAATAAACACGTCACCAGTAGCGAAATGTTGGCACAAAATGCTAACAGTTCGTTCAGACTTTTCAGTCTTGAGTAAAACATATTAACTCATATGTAACATAACATTTAACTTATCAATGAGTCGCACTGCTAGCCTGATTAAATCGTTCGACATGTTATTACGTACCCAGCAGTTACAAATGTTCACGTTTTCAGAGACCATTCTAATCAGTACTCGTCGTTTGGTCTAATGCGTGCATCAACCCGTTACACTGTCAGTTTGCGCACTTGAGCACTGAAAACACTTGTTCATCTCGTGTAAAGCCCGAAGAATGGTCATTGCTGCTGTCCCTACTGGTAGGTCATTCATAATGTACTATTTTGTGCTCGCGTCTGAAACAGATAAACGGACTGTTAACATCTCGCGAAGTGTCTGCTTTTGTGGTTGATGAATTGAATCAAGGGAGCAGGGAGCTTAGAATTCCTGGCCGAAACCTGAATGTGGTTTCGTGAAACAATTGCATTCTTCAGTAAATGTAGAAGACGACTTGTATATTTCGTTTATATGGACGGGACATATCATGAACAAATTGTCAACTAGCCTTTTTCGAGGCTATTTAGAGATGAGTTCTCAAGTTGGTCGTGTTCATAGGCGAACTGTAAATATCTGTTTATGAACAGGCTAAAGGCCTTCGTTTCCAGTTTAATGGGAATTGAAACTTTAAAACTTACAACGACCTGTTTACTCACAGTTTTGAAGGTTAACTTTGAGGATGTCATTTGCGGGATGCTAACAGACACAAAAATTCGTGCACTCTGACAGCACATGAACATGCAAAGTGATTATGCGAGAAGCAGTCACACAAGCCGGAGATACGAAATCACCTATCAGTAAACTAATTAACAGACCTATTCTATTATTTCCTGAATTATAGTAATAACTTAACATGACAGTCAAAATTCCGCACCGCATCAAACTGGAGAGTTACACAGATTAGGGCTTTGGTTCTACCAGATAAAACTAAGCCAGAAAAGTCAGAAGGGAGAAATCAGCTGAAAGGTAGTTACCTCCATAAGGTAATATGTCTCGTTAATGACCGCACAGAATTGCTCAGGTAACGAGATGCGATTCTGTTGTGATGGATGACCAAATCGGAGGCTTGATTATTCCAGCACTCAGTGGAAAATCTCAACGCGGTAATGAGAAATGTCCAGAAGCCCATAGCGAGAAGATTGCGGATATCACTTCGGACCGGACGCGCCATTATTTAACAAAATCGAACCGACTGACGAGAAATGGCAGGCAAAAAACCCACGACAGAAAGCACGAGCAACACAAATCAGGCAGATGTGCACATGACATAAGGATGAAAACCGCTGCTATGTTGTGGTTTGGAAATCCGATTCATAAACGCGGGTGCACGCGTGCGAAGTAGACAATAAGTATCTTGACTTGTTGAACGGCTTCTTGCCACAACAAGAAGGTGCAGCAGAATCGTTTTCACAGTTACGGTACTAATGCCTTCTGAGTTAGAAAAGAGAGGGTTAAAAGAAGTCTCTTCACACAGGGGTCAGTCTGATCGTTCAAACGCTTACCATGACAGTAGGCGTATTATCTAATACGGTCGAATAACATCCAGTGTCATCCGAAGGCATGATTTCGTTTCGAATATATCCAATGCGAGTAGCAGTGCTCAGAAACAGGCATTAATGTCTTGTTCACTGCCCTCTCGGGTTAGGTAAGCTCTTTAATATCATGTGGGTCAGACTTGTTAGTCTTCACTCAGGTTATGGTCTCTCAGAGAAACCCTATCTCATGTTTCCTCGCAAGCCACGAGTTTGATGCAGAGGTGCGGAATGGTGTTATATGAAGTTAAACTATTTTCACTGCATCACTAAACTATCAGAAATGGGGTTTTCCTGACGAGTAGACTGGTTTCTTTCCACGGCGTCCTTTCAGTGTTTCTACCTTTCTTCTCCTCAAGACAAATCAACTGGTAAACATTACCGCCTTATTGTCTGCATTCACCGACACAGGTCAACAAGCTGCTCTAGAGAGCAGCCTCAAGAAAGTGGAACTGGAGAATTGTTGTTTCTACGATACACACCTGTACGGTCCTTGAGTTGTCATTCACTCGAATTCACCTTTAGATAGCGCCATGGATTAATGATTCTTTTGCACGGTCTCTGGTGACAGTGAGGCTAACTGTCATGGCCAGGCTAAAATTGGAAGTATACTGAGTTCCAAGGCACGGCAGAACTTGTAGGCTGAATCCCAATGAATGGTCGTCTGCTTGCCATTATACCTAACGTTTCGGTCATTGTCGATCAACAGGGATCAGAAAGACGGTACTGTTCTCTCATGTGTACAAATGTCTCAGTAGACAACAATTCAGGTGCTTTTAAGAACGCCATCTTTCGTACACTTTGATCACTTGAGATAAACTAAATATTTCAAACTGAACACCACTCATATTTGTTCATAGCTTCAACACTCACTTAGGTATTTTCGGCTGGCTGACCTCGAGAGAAAGCACTGGATCCGAGTTTCGCTCTTATCACAGTCCATCAGAAGAGCGCAACCTCTTTCGAACCAGACCGGAAATTCAGGTGTTGTTATGCTGATTGTTGGTATGAACGCACAACTCAATCGTCTTAGGCCAGAGGAAAGCCGCTAGGTGTTATATTCGGAGCTCGGTGTCAAAACACTGTGATAGAATCACACGCAACTGACGGTATCCATAAATCGATTGGCACAGTTCAGCACAAATGACGACAGTGCGTCGCGTAGAGGTCACTCCTATAATCCAACCATGGATGCACATTGATCATATCGCCGTCATCTGAAGATGGCGCCACTCCACTAAAGAATGTCGTTCCTTTTGGAGTAGCCACCATGATTCGCACGATGCCGATATTCATGCACGCTTGGTTTCATTCTTTACTCAGAGGCCATTCGTTTTGTAACATGGGGTACTACGTTGAAAATTAATCAGTGAGGGTATCTGACGATTGAGCTGCAGGAACCATAGCGCTGGGGTAATTCAAGCGAGCACTCCGAAATAATCGCAATATCTATGCGAACCCACCTCAGATAGGTTTGTTTCAAACACGGCAAAATCGAACTTCCGATAATTCAGCAAAACTTGTGGACAAACGCTAACTGCTTCTCCTGACCCTAAATACGATGGAGACCGCCGTGAACTCATCTGCGGACTTACGAGCAGTAAGAACCTTTAGACCTGATTGTCCGTATGAATCATAAAGATGGAAAGGCAGTTTTATCAAGAAACAGCTGTGTGCTGTTCTACCTTATTCGTTTCGGCACTGTCAACAAGGTGCTAGCGAGATTATATGTGAAAAAGATAACCTACATATTCACAGCTTGTTGGGACGACTTGACAAATAGGCTGAGACCTGTGAGGCACAGTTCGGCTATTCTGGGTCAGCTGATTCAGCTGGGGATGGTGGACTCTACGTCAATAGTTACGACGTTTATGACTATCCACTTTCGGAATGTGAAGTGGCTCCGGAGCTTAAGTTGTTGAAGTATAAGAAGGTTCCAGGTTGGGAGCTACTTCCTCCAACGTTTTTCAAAAACGGTGGTGAGAGATTGTTTTCTGAATTGACCACAATCTCCTGTTTCACATGAAAGACTGAAAGGTGCTTCATGTTTAGTGGCTATCAGCAGTCACTCACATTTTCAACAAATGCGTTAGGACAACATGTATTGGGTCTGTCTCTGTCACATCATGGATGTTCAAGGATCTCATAATACGGTAGCTTCTGCAACGTAAGAACTATCAGGTAGGAGAGGCGCAAGCGGATTTTTCATTTTGGTGGTTAGTATATTTAACATATCTTCACTTTACAACAGACAGAATAGCGACACATTTTCTCCGGGTCTACAGTCTCGGAAGTTCGGAATTAATGGCTGCTTTTTATTAGGCTTTTCAGAATAATCACTGGGGCCGTCCCCATTACACAGGTGTTCCACTGCAATTGGCCATTTTACTGGCCTTTCACGCCTATACATAGCATTCATTTATAGACATCTCTCTCAAGCGTTCTCTGCTTCAACTGGTGTTCTGTGACAATGTCTGATCTCCCGCTTGTATTTAATTATTTGGTGGGTGATATTCTGGGAAGGCCGCTGGATGCTCAGAGAACCGCGAAGTGAAGTTTCTGTCAGATAGTAAGATGCGGACGACAATGCTTTGTTTCTTCCACAGAGAACACGGATCCAGTGATGGTCAATCAAGTCGGGAACTTGATTATTTAAACACTCGATGAAATAACTCAGAGCGGTTGTGGGATATGGTCAAGACCAGTAACGTATGGATCATGCGTTTTCTTTGCCCCAACGGAAAACTAGCTAACAACTGATACATTCAATCTGAAGATCGTCAACCACTCTTTCTTCAGAGTGAACAAACATATCAAACATGTGAACAGTAAAAAGTATCATTTTAGACAAACATCGTTCTATTTTTTTTTCAAGAAGACTTCTTATTCCTTTCGCAGTATTTGTAATGATGCTAATGAGGGGTTAATTACCTGTGAAGATCAGTACTTTTGAATAGAACCACTTTATGCCAGCTTCATATATAACTAGGAACTTTTGTCTGTCGCTTAATTATAGCTTGAAATCAACGGGCCATTTTACAACGATGATTCGTTCTTCTTGATTGTAGTGGTTCTACCAGTCCTTACTGTTTTCTCCGTAGATTGTGTCCAATAGTCATAGTTTAAACATGGCTGGATACATCAATATCAGTCGGTCTGCGCGTCTACCAAACTTCTGTTTTGTAGTTCTGGTTAGCAAAGTGGCAAACCAGCTTGATGGTCTGAGGTATTTTATCGCAGCTACTTGCAAATACGTCCGGATATTTGCTTGCGATTCCCCGGAGGTCACGATTTCTCCTGTACACTTCAATGAGCTGATGCGTCAGTGTTGGTCCCTTCCTTCTGTTTTATTCGTCTATTGTAATATTAGACTAGAGTCCTGCAATTACTGTATCACTGGTGTGGTAGTGTGTTCCAGCTGCTTGGTCATTTCAGGCAAACTGGATGTTGGCTTTTAATATAATTTTGTTGATGTTGCGCCAAGTTCTTGGTTCCCTTGCATGTAGGAATATTTGAAAGTGTGAAGTTCCGCGTTCATCGCGTTCCAGCTGAAAGGTTCACTGCAGGTTTGATACATTGAACAATTCAGTGAGTTCCCCAGCAAGACTGCTGAGTTTGAAAGGAAGCCAAAGTGCATTCGCGGACTTCAACAATAGTATGTGGTTCTAAATCTACCGAGCAGTGCACTACGTTGTAGAGATATGAGGCCAGCTAAACGGGCGGCTCGAGGTATTCTGATTAGCGACCTAACCATCTGGATGTACCATAGATTTGGGCAATACCATCGATAGTAGTTCTGCTGGAAGTGGAAATCTGGGATCGGTGAGACAGCTAAATTTTAAGTGTGATCGTTTGTCACAAAGCTGAGTGCGACCTCCAATTCACCATTTGTCACAGTTAGCTAAGCCTAACGATCGGCGATCAGGCTATACATGCGACGTTCACGGATATCCCTCTTTAAAGTGTTCTATGAATTGTCGCGAGGAATATTCCGTTTGGCATATAGCCGTTACCAGTGCGGTCCGTTTTGTTGTACGAAGGACTATCCTCATTCCGGTGTCGAATAGGGAGTCATCTGAACTGTGCAAACAATGTGAGGTAGGTAGTGCAAGTGCCATTAGGCTGAGGCGTTACCTGTTACCTTGGAGTCTAGTCTCAGAAATGTAGCCAACGAAGTGCAATGCATCAAGCCTTCTAGTAAGCTTGATTTGTTGATTTGTTTGTTTCACACTGCAAACTTTTTGCGCACCTATATTAACTCGCATCATAAGCCCAAACGAGGGGGAGGAGGAGCGGAAACCTGAAGTTAAGTGCTAGAAGATTGAACTTACCGGGTCACTATTATTATCATTAGTTATGTTTGTTGTCTGGCCACTGGATAATTCCAGAAACGGATTTGGGAGGCCCTGAGAGGCAAAGTGGCAGTACAGTTTGGGACAGGCCAGCAGTAACATACTTCTGCCTGTCCACCCTGGTGTGTGCAAAAGATGGGACTACTGGGTTTACAATGCGACACGGCCGATGCACTGTGTAAATGACAGTGTTGTGAGTAGTCATAGCCGTGTGCGGGTGGAGCTGTTGCCAAGATGTTCAGATTTAGATAAAAGAATTGTTAAGTTTCACAGTCAAAGCCTTTGCTTCGAAATCGCTATCGCAATGCGGCTGGTAAGCGTCAGTGATACAGTTTGCCTGTGCAAATTTTGTTTAGCATTTTTCCAAACACTCACCTGCAGGATAAGGAGAATATGGCGTTGTCAGTACTTTGCTTAACTAACTGTCTGTTATGTGCAGTTCAGTCCGTGTGTCCGGTGCATCTTACTGTTTAGCCAAAAGGCCATTGCGATGCTCCACCCATTTAAACTTGTCAAGTTTCAGCCACCTCACGGCCAACGTGTTCAATTCCCAGCGACGCAAACTAGCTAAGTGGTTGGCGAGATTACTATGGTCGCTAGGAAACTTTGTGTTTAACTACTTTGTGAAGAACCGTTTTGTATGAGCAGCGAGTTTAGAATACCTGCATACGCGCAGCAAAACCCTGATTTTCCTCGTCAAGTCGTCGTCGTTTATTAATGTAACTTTAGAGGTATACGGTTTTCTAACAAACTACATCAGTTCAAAAACGATAAGGTTATCAACTCCAGAAAGTAAACCGTAACTACAGGATTCAGCGTGTACGTTTGATGTAAGTTCTAATTTTTCATGGTATAATTTACTACCAGGTTGATGTGGTAGCGAGCAATCCGTTTACGCGAACTGTGCATCCCAATGTTGACGCGATAAATATTTTCAGCTGAGTGGTGATGCTATTGCAACACAATTGCGCAACTAACATTAATTCAGAGACTGTTGATTTTCTTCGCTGAAACTTGGTCTTGCTTGCCAAATTCCGCAATCAGTAATAAAGGAATATCAATGTTTTTAACAGAGACCATAGTTTATTTTAACAGATTTGGTCAGAGAGACATAATTGGATTTTCAACTTACCATACTACTTCCGGTTCAGCATAAATCTGCAAAATTTTCGGGAGGCAGACCATCATAGAACAGGTGATATTGCAACCTTTCTAAACAAGGAACAATGACGAAACCTTAATTGTTTCAGCCGTGTAACAGTTATCTACAGATGGCGTGTGTATTGCGTAGTCTGGTTGGATAAAACTGTTTGTTCCTCAACACCAAAACCCGATCATCAAAAATTCTTACTCTAATCACCTTGATATCGTCAAGTACATGCGATCAAACGTAAACACCAATGTTTCGTAACTGTGATAGGGTTTATACACTCAACCACTAATGCACGTAGCTTGTGGCCACAAAGCAAAAACCATCTGTGTTCTCGTAGATGTGTTGTTTACTATTAAGTGAAACGGTTCTTGGCTTCAACCTTCTCTCATTCTGTAGGATACCATTCTAGCATCAAAAATGTGGGATTAGGTTCAACAATAATTAGTCTATCGTAGTTGTTTTTTTGTTCTATGTAGCCTTGTGTTTATACTGTTCCAAAAATGCAGACTGATCGAAGTCCAAAAATATAACGATTCTCTGACAGCGAAACATGTGAAGTTGTTTCTCAATTAATCGACGATTAGGAATCAAGATTATTCACGCTGCCTCAGGTTGCCTCATGAAAGCGTGGCCGGAGTTCAAATCCCGGCTGTGGCAAGGACATGCACTACTGATGAGCTTTAATGAGAGAGAAACTCGAGTCTGGTTTTTTCATTTCAAAACAGGCTGGATGAAAAGTCTATCTGAATGCGAATGTTGCGATCAAACGTGTGATGTTCAACTTGAAAAAAGGAAGATTAAGAATCTCTTAAGCGTATGCACTCTAGAGACGTAAGCCAGCCTGCTCTTAAAAATGATCTGATATTCGTACTGTAGCCAGCCGGTGACGTGTGCTGGAGGTTGTGCTCAGTTCCATGATATGTTCTGCTGTTTAAATGTGAAGTGGAATGTAGGTGATGGAAATCAACTCTGAATAAATCACTTTTACTTTAGTAGCTAATTTTGCACTTGTCCCACGTGAAGGACCTTTGTGGTTTTGCTGGTTTTTCATGTTAATTCATTAGGACTAAGGAGATGCAAAATAACTGTCCATTGTTCCGTCATGTCATCTCAGATCAGTAGACACAGTAGATGGATATTGTATTGCTAAATATTGAACTCATTCGTGACATATTGGACGACCTTATAAAACTGCCACCAGATGCACATTTAGGAATGGCAACAAATCTTCTATTGCCATCCGCTTTCTTTTTTAGAGAGCTAATGTTAGGAGATTTGAAACATGCATTTGTTTGTACAAACCAAACGACCAACAGGCCAGTGCAAGCCAACGAGATTGATGGATGGTGAAAAGATTTGACATATTTGGGTCATTCATACCTACGGGGAAATATATATGGCAAGAATGGAGATTGAGGTGTATTTGAGGAAAATGGGTAGATTTGATTGTGCTGTCATCTACTGATTTCCACTTAAGGACGGCCCCGTCTGCTAAATGCCTAGAATACGTACGTGCTGACAGTAGTTTATGTCAGTATTAGTTTTGGAAGCCACCTTAACCTACTGTAGAAAGAGAAGGACGTGCGATTTATCTTCCAAATTTCAGCCTACCCTCTTCATAATTTTTGGTCAGTCTTCACCCTTGCGTTCGCATTCTTTCGTTTGAACCTTCCACTGTCCAAAACAAGGTTAACAATGTACTTGTGTGAAGATGAACCTTAGGCAGCTGAAGATTTAGGTAGCAAGCATCGGAGAAAGTAATCCATTGAAGTCCCACATAAGGAACATTACTTGCCCTGCTGATCTGACAACGAAGTAGGTCAGGATTTTGCCGTGTAGTTCGGACATGTCTCAGCATGATAAATGAAACAACTCGTTACACGGATAATCCATCAAGGTAACCGTGTGTACGTTCATAGCACTTCGGAAGAGCTGGGATAAAACTAGATAGGTAGAATAATTAAAAATACCACTTGTAGTTCACTAAGAAAAATAACATTCAACCCGTGTTTAGATGCGATGTTTAGTGAATTCCGTTATTTCGACTCGAAAAATTCCTTCCTGTAGGGTTGTTGATCACAGTTAATAGAACAGTTAGTATGTTTATTTTCCAGGCAGACATTCTAACTGAATATTGCAGAGCAACATTGCACGGGGAAATGGACCCCAATTTACATACGAGTCCTGCCAATAACAACCACTCCTGTCGGATTTTGACAGAGGCCAATCCAGTCCAGTTTCGTACTTTCATTAAAGAGGCTATCTGATTCCGAAACTTGTGATGAACTGAGTGACTTTCAAGTTGTTCAAATCGAACCCATAACATATTGTTAACAGAACTAGAATAGACAAAATGACAGCATCACGAATTTTGTCAGTAGATGATGTGCTCAACCAAATTAACAGTATTAATAAGGAGTAGTTTGGCAGAGTTAATGAGTTAAATTGGACCAAACCGTGAAACACCAGGGCTCCGGTTAAATAACAGCGTCAACTATTTGAAAAATACTGTAGGGACAGTCGACTCCTTGGATCGTTTGGTGGATATCATGTGAGACAGTGGGACGGGTAGGTAACAGAGTCCCAATGTGAAATTTCCGAGCTCCTGGTGTGGCCCCGTAGCTCAGCTGGTATAGTGCTTGTCGCCCTGAGGCATGATGTTTCTGTCGTTGGTTCAAATCTAACAGAAGCCCTGATTTACCACACTGGGTCTTATATAGATTAACAGCAAAGACCCAAACCTAACTTATATTAGTCCATGCAGAAAGCCCCTAATGTTGATAATGTTTCGAACACAGTCGATTTAGCTAGACATTTTAACTGTGTTATAGCGAACGGAATGAAAACAACCAGAAAAATTGCAACGATCTATCAGTCCAACAGTTCCATTGGCGGAGACTCTTACGGAGCGGCCTACTAAAAAACGGTGTTACATACAGTAATTATACGAACATAGTGACGAAGTAACCTGGCCACACCCCAGTTTTTAATATAAATACATTTTTAAGGTTGTGCAGAATAGATTTTGATCAGGGTTCGGTCTGTTGCAAATCGCCTTTTAGGGTCACACGAAGCGGAGCAGTCAGCGCATAAGAGCAGACTGCTGCTAACTACGCGCCAGGTTACCAGCCCAATAGGTAACTTAAGAACGAGAGTAAGTGCGAATTTTATGCAAATGTTTTCTTTTATCGGGCATCCTCAGGCGGTTTTCAGGGCATTTCGAATAATTTTTGAGCATAATCGCTTTCCTGTCCGACCCCGACTCATATTTTAGTGGGTCAGCCTCGCCTAGCACGGACCACCTTCTTACAAAAATGAACCTTTTATACATGTGTTTGCTTCCTCTTGAACTGTTGTCCTTCCAAATCCCACCAATTAGTTGAGTTTGTTATACCTATCTCACTAGAGTCAGTTCACGGTATCACACCATGTGATGTGTATCAAGTTTCGATCAACCAGACAAGTGCACCCGGTAGTTGCATTAAAATACACGCAACTGAGTGATCTGAGTATTTGGAGTTCATTCTATGCTTACCTAACTGCCTGCATGTCCACGGACGTCACGAAATAGGCGGCGCTTCTGTTCGGTCATATGAGTTCAACTCAGAAAGTGCTATGACACATGGTCACAGCAACATCTCCCAAACAAACACCTTTCTTGCCGTCTTTCAGGGGAGGCACTGCTGTATCATCTTCACTAGCACACAGAATATTATGAATCATCGTTTGAAAACTGTTTACTGAGTCCCAAAACAGCTCGAAGTTAACCGTGTTAAGACTGTCAAGAATGGCTTTCTGTGATGGTCGACAACGCAAAGGAGTGGTTCAAGCTGAATCAGGCGTGAAACGGACCCTCGATATGTCACCATTTGGTTGACGTTAGTGGCTCCAACGACGAATATGATTCAGAAGTGAAAACCCAACGAAACGAATCCAAATTGGCAATCTACACTCCAGTGGACAGTGTGATCATGCACTTTGTTATTAAGCTAGTGTGGTTCATTTGGTACACAGTCAGTGCTTTTGATCACTCAGTCAACAGCTCACGAGGAAAAATATCCCTATCCAAGATAGACTCGTGTTAATCATGCAAACACTTTGCTAAACTAATAAAACGAAATAAAACCTAACCCGAAACACGCCCCTTTCACCAAAGGGTGTATTTCGCTCACAAATATCAGCCAACAGGAAACACGTCAAAACATGTTACAACTGGACAAATAGACCTTCGCATCAGACGTACAAAATGAAGTCACAATGTTCTAGGAACCACTGGTGAGTCGTAGGGAATTTCGGCTTATATAAAGTGAAATTCACGTAAAACTGAACGTAGCTATCATATTATTATGGACTTTTCGGCTAAACCCTTTAGAAAGAAAGCACTACACTCAAGTTTCGCTTTTGTCGGAGCTAATCAGTAGTGTATGACGTTACTATGAATAGAATTATAACAATGTTTTCATGAGGCAACCTTTGTTGATCTTGTAACAGGCAACAAGGAGTCATCATACACAAACGCCTAGCCAAATCTGCTAATGAATAATGAGACGATTGTCCGATCACCTGGAGCATCTGTATACAACACCCTTGCTTAATACGAGGTCACCATGGTTGATTCACGAAAACAATGCCGGAGTTTTCGTCTCAGCAATGGCAAAAATATGCACTAGTGACGAGCTTTAACAAGAGTGAAATTCGAAATGAGGTGACGAGAAAAGCTAGGAATTCACTGGTCTCGTTTGCGGAAATCAGAAATTGTTAACCATATTGCAAACAGAATTTTTGCCTTTAACTGAATTCCGCTGGTTATCCCCTCTGTGTGAACAAAAAAATAAAGCTTGTAATTGCAAATCATAACCCATATTCTTGTCGATTTTATTCGAGAAGTGTCGCCATTCCAAAATGGTTACGTTGATTGAAAAAACGCGAGAATTGTAGAGACTTTTCATCGGCTAACTTTCAATGTTTTTACAAGCTGACATGGTCTAAACGACTGTTCATTCTGTACCGTACAACCGCCAGACTTATGTACATATAAGCCAAATAGTGCAAAATAATATCAAGCGGCTAGCAGCCAGCGAGTTCACTTCTAAAAAACTGACGGCAGTTTTTCCAATTACGTGCACTTTTCTACTGGATTGAGCCTGAAAAATTTGGAAGAGGATTAGATGCGAAAAATTTGTCGTTCGATTTCAGTCGTAATTAAGGAGAATCACGTTTTTGCGCGAAATGCGTTATGCCAACAGAGCTACGAATCCACACCGACAGTTCGGAACTCACAGTTGGACTCAGTTACCTTCTCAATCTCATCGTGTTAGTTTGAAACAATGGTTCTCATCGATAAATTTGAAAAAAGCCAATAGTAGCATGTAATATGTCTTGCGCAATGACATTTCGTTCGCATCTCATCGGTTACTTTTGCGAAATTAACATACACTTTATATAGTTAAGGGGCAAGCAGCTAGGCGAAATCAATCTAGAAATATTTGAAACAGTCAGTCAGGTGACCAAAGCGGAAGCAGTAAAATGCAACTGATTGATAATTTTGATGCAATAAATGGGTGGTAAAAGATACATACATATTGAGTGGTGAATGTCAGATATGGTTAGAAAAAATCTACAGAAAAAAAAAAACAAGAAAAAACAAGAGCTGAAATACTGTAAAAAGTACCAGTTGCATTATTACCAACAAAGTGAAAGGTTAGTCACCAACTGTTTCTGAGCGCATAAAGAGGGATTCAGTCGATGTATTGCGACGGCTTCAGCAATATTGAGAGCCTGCTTTAGCTTGGGTCTAAAGAACACTCTGAAAGCCGTTCTAGGGTCCACTGAGTGGCCGGTCTGTAGAAGGTGTTTTGTAATGGCACTGACGGCGCAACCGACCCCCGAATTCAAAAGCCATTTAGGTATGTGTTCGTTGATACGTGTGCCGAGGTGCCTCCTGGTTCTGCCGACGTATCTGCTTCCACAGACACAATCAAACGTGTATACATCAAGATTATCAATCAGTTGCATTTTACTGCTTCCGCTTTGGTCACCTGACTGACTGTTTCAAATATTTCTAGATTGATTTCGCCTAGCTGCTTGCCCCTCAACTATATAAAGTGTATGTTAATTTCGCAAAAGTAACCGATGAGATGCAAACGAAATGTCATTGTGCAAGACATCTTACATGCTACTATTGGCTTTTGTCAAACTCATGGTATTAAAATAATGCATCGAACGATCCAGCATATGTGCTACCCCGGCAATATCTCTAAAGTACCTCACGTTAGAACCCGCCAACACTGTCATTGGGATTTGCAATCGTACTACTGATAACTAGTACAGTCTCTTAATTAAACTAGCAAAGCATAGTTTGCGTAGGAGCATGCAGTTTCTTTCACTGGTTCGATTACAGACAAATCCAAAAGTTTTCAAATAAGGCTTATTTTAAACTTACAAATCTGCCACACGCCGTCACGAAAATTTTACTAAGCTTGTGTTTTATCACCAGGTTGAAGCTAGTTGTCGTACGTATCTTTGTCCTTATCGGCAGTTGAAATCCGACTCATATGTGCGTGACGTGAGCTAGCTGGATCATTCACTACCTTTTCAGTACGGTCTGGTAGATAACTGTAATTAATCAAACACGGGTCTTCATAAGCAATAAGCTGGATTCCCCATCTTCTCAAAAGGAGATAACAGTAGTCAACAGACAAGGTTTCCCATTGAAGGCAGTACACTGACACCATTGAAACAGCTGTACAGTGTTATGATATTTGATATAAATTCAAACACACAAGTTTTGGAAACCACAAACAGGGTTCGAATTCAAATAGGTCACCGGTTGGAAGGTTGAGAACCACCTTGATTGTGAATTTGAGCAGATCATGATCACGGTGGTCTATGAGTGATTAGGTTTATTTTGGACTGTTCCTATCTAACCACTCCGCTGCAATCAAGTTACCATAAGTTATGCATAAACGTCGATAGTTTTTCAATAAAGATTGGAGATGGAACGCGTGATTATTAGCTTTCTAAACGTTAGCAGTTAAGTTGATAAACTGGTGCATAGTTGTCATTAACAGGTTAAAAAGTCTGTTTGATATTTTGGGACGCGTATCAATATAACTAGGGTTCATGTATTTTATAAAACATCCTTCTGTTGATTGATATAAATAAATTCCTTTTCCAGTTTGACCTACTGTGACAAACTCAAGTCAATGCCATCGATTTCCAGTCAGAAGTGTGGAGACACCAATGTTCCACGCAAATGCTGTCGAAGTACAACATTTCATCTAGCCAAGGATCTCCGAATGTCCGCACAGTTTTGACGTACAACCGATTTGACAGGTTAGAGAAATGTGTGGATGCTTGCGTGATGATTCATTTGGAACAAGCCTACCCAAACAACTGTTACGAGCCAAAAACACGGATGACGCAAGCGTGGTTTGCTCGGAAAACCAACACATGGGTCATGAGCCTCAACACGACTACAAACAAAAACACTAGTCTGCGCACGACACTCGTCTCAGAATATCATGGTTGCTATGGACGCCAATGCTCGGTTCCATTGTGCACAAAGAACCATTTCATGCGATGCTGCACTTCAATGTTTCTTCTTGTATTTTTCCCGCAGCTAATTTGATGTCAAAATCCAAGCTCCTGCATCACCACTGAATAGTAATGGTGTGAGCAGTATGGAGCGACCGCTGATCCTCACTACACTATTTCATCTCATCGTTCACTTGCGGATGTTTATTCCTCTCATTCCGAATAAGCGCATGGTGAAATTTTAAAATATTACTGTTGTAAACTCAAACCAACCGTTTTATATAGAATGTAAATCATTTAATCAGAGCAGCTCGTTAATCATCGCATCATGAACCGCTCGCACAACAAAAACCGAGTCATGCAATACAGTGGGCTAGTTTTAGCTTGCAAGGCTTGGACGACTAATAGTCGATCGTGGCTGACTCCAACTTATCCTGGAAAGCTATCACGATACACGGTATCTTGTCCGGATCAGGCTGCACTTCGGTTTCCGTATTAGCCAAAATCACATTAACATCACAATAGACAGGACTGAATTATCATACTCGAACGCTCGACCACGATCTTCTGTAGTGTTCAGGTTACCAGATCAATTTAATGTGAGAACAATCGGAATGGCTTTAGAGGTACTGATGATAAGCAGAAAGGCTGCATAGGCGTGCAGTAAAATGGTTTGAAAATGATGGAGTTAATCATGAACTGTTGGAAATGAGTGTCCGAAAAGCACGTTTAATAGAAGACGTCGACCACTTCCACGAGCTACGGTAATGAACACCTCTGTCTGCGGGATCAACCGTGCAAAATTTGTGGCAGATTTTGGCCTCTAAACATTGACCCAAGTCTGACAGCAACTCCTTTGCGATTCGTTGTTTAAATCAACGGATCCTACACACTGTGGTGTCCTCCCGCGAAAAACTCAGTATAAATGTAGCCAACAGTCATACGTTGAAGAGCACATACTGACAAGCGATTTGCTCACCTGTGTAACACGACTCCGATCACGTGAATGCTCGAGCGATACGTCGAATAGGAGTAGACTTGGCAATGTGCACTTTGATCACTGCGTGACTGAGGTGGTGGGAATAATCGGACAGCCTATTCAAGGTAAAATTTTTGATTCAGCGTTAGATGCCTGGTTATTGAGAGATACCTCCATAGAACTGCATGATGACACTTGCGTGCGCAGGCACTGCATACTTTCTGAGAGACCTTCGTTGATTAGCCTATGCTCTTGCCGGGAACACAGATGTTAAGCGCTAATGTTTCAAGGGTTGGCTTTCATTTCATTGGAGGCGGGTCGTAACTTGTTGACGTCCGAGTTAACAGTTCATTCAGTGTGTTTGGTTTACCCGCCCACTGTGAATGATGACTAACAGTGAGGATCACAACTCAGGGACTTACAGAAATCATAGGAAATTTACACAGTAGAAGAAACGCAAAGCACTCATAAAAATCGTATCTGTTGTGAATAGTTTGGAAAAGAGTTTTATTGGAAAACTGTTCAAGTTTCAGAAAGTCAGTAATGCAAAAGTTTCGAATGAGAAGGTTATAGGATGATGATGAGCATAGAAACCATTGTGTCCATGGGGCATACAAAAATCTCACCACAACGTGAAGCGCACATCAGCAGGCTCGTATCAACTGTAAGAGATTAAAATTACCTTCATTTTCTCGATATCATTCTGTTGATCAAGTTCTCTGAAGATCAGGTTTAGTGTCCCGAATAATTTTGGTAGTTTTGCGTTTGAATCCAGCTAGCCACAATGAAGTGGCGACAGAGAGACTGGTTATACCCCGATAATAAAAAAGCGTTCTCCGAAAATCAGACAGATTAGTTGGTGTTGTCACTCCAAAGACTCACACCTGAGATAGCTTTTTTGGCTTGGCGCAAGTACACTTGTTAAAGGATGTTGAGAGTCATGTAGCATCTCATATATCAATATCAGTTCACACTGGCTCTGTTGTCTGAAGCCTCGCGAATTACCAGATGCTCGAACCGTATGCACATTTGAACCGAAAGATAATCAATGTGAATCCGACCCGAAATGAACCGATTTCTCTTCTTGTGTATTAACACCGAGTTGCTCTACATTTGGAAGACGGTGGATTGAAGAAATGAGTTGTTCGATAATTATTGGGGATGTTAACTACCCCAAAAACTGTCCACTTAACCGGTAATGAACACATTACTTTTGTAAATTCGAATTCCTCTATTGCACCATCATTTTTATTTCTTGCGCCGATTTATATACTGGACGTTAATCCGCCTGTTACCAACCCAGGGCACTTTTCACTGAACATTGAATACTGATAATTGAATATTGATCATTATTCACCAGGTCGCTTGACGAGCCATTAATACGCAAGAGCTGCGCTTGTACTGTGTCTTCGGACTGAGACATTAAAAGTTCTTTTTCTGGAGACCAGTGTTTTTCCTTGGTAGTCTGCTTGGGGATCGGCTCTTCGGGGTAAAACAGCGCGNGTAATAAACACATTACTTTTGTAAATTCGAATTCCTCTATTGCACCATCATTTTTACTTCTTGCGCCGATTTATATACTGGACGTTAATCCGCCTGTTATCAACCCAGGGCGCTTTTCACTGGACACTGAATATTGAGCATTGAATACTGATAATTGAATATTGTACATTATTCACCAGGTCGCTTGACGAGCCATTAATACGCAAGAGCTGCGCTTGTACTGTGTCTTCGGACTGAGACATTAAAAGTTCTTTTTCTGGAGACCAGTGTTTTTCCTTGGTAGTCTGCTTGGGGATCGGCTCTTCGGGGTAAAACAGCGCGTACAGTATCATTGCGTCTCAAGAATCGTTCTAGCTCAATTGTGTTCGCTCGGTCCCTCGTGATATAACATTTTCGCAGACATCGCTACAGCTCGATTGCCTTCGCTTGGTCGTTCCACGTTATAACAACAATGCAAGGGTTTAATTTTATAGGATTGTACAGCAGAAATATCCGAGTTGTGGGCTCCTGGGACAGAGTGTAATGCTGGTTAGGATAGTGATAGTCTGTACCTGTGTGAAGTGTGTAGTGCGATTCAGGAAGATTCTTACGGAACTCATCGTTACACAGAACAATGGAAAGGCCTGAAACCAATCAGAACTAGTGGCCAGTTCGATTCCCCGCAGATAACTCTCAAAAAAGATCGGTGAAACAACGCGAATAGATTATGTACATCTAGCAATCGGTTTCTATTACACGTTGCCTGTCCGGTTCATTGCAAAATATCGATTAGTCACTTTTCGTATCTAGTTTAACCATTCCCACTTTTCACTAGGGACTCGATCGGCCGTGGCACTAGAACAAAGTTGCGGACGGCTTTGTGCTGTTATCGAACATATACGTCACCCACATGAATTGGTTTGTTTCACCTGAATGAAACGCAGGACATCTAAAGCCACAGTGGACACGCGACAGCTTGCAACCTACACCGGGCAAAATTTGTTTAGGCTTGGAGACCGTGATCGATCGATGGTTCTGGTGGTTTCGAGCACTGACCTCGGTTATCCTGGCTGGTATCGGTCTTATTACCCGAATGGCCATCGATTCGACCACATCAGATGGGGCTTGCCCGGGTTATCCGCCCGTATGGACGAAGACGACAACCGAAACTAACGCTTATATGGGTGGGACGCTCATGTACTCACTGAAATACGTCATTTTACGAGATTTTTCCGTGTGTTCTACGTTGTGCGAGCACATATGAGCCTTTTATGTCCATCGCATACGTGTTAGCTTCTATTCTGTCAGCCTAGGCACATAGCCTTGCTTAATCCGTGCTTCCGCCGGATGTGTCCTTCCACTCTGCAACAGCCGCTCAATCCCTGTCTGCCAGCCTACTCATGGCGACAGCATCCGTGCGGCCCCGTTCGCTATTGAAACACAGATTAATCGCTTTGGGGCATATTAAATTGACATTAATACACGCGGATATGAGATCAAGTTACATTGAACAGGAAAAGGTACGTGTTATGTTGCTGTTCGGATGCAATCACCAATAACCTATGTGCGGAACTACAGCTGTAAAGAAAACGACAGAATCAGCAAACGTAAAATCTGTGTTCTGACGTTTGCAAGGGACGACATCATTTTTAAGTGAGTGAATGAATGCGTTGTTGATTGATGAAGGCTCGATCAATCAGATGGGAGCTTGAGGTGAATTACGAGCGTCGGACACCGGTAGCAATGATGCAAATACAACAATCAGCATAGCTGACTGAATTCGTTTGTAACTGGTAACGCCCCTTCCATTAATCAGTCGTTCTCCCACATACACAAACCTTCTGCAACTATAAGTACCTACCTACTAGTCCCAGCTGAGAGACACGAACAATAGTAATCGCCGAAAAATACATGTTAATTCAGATCACTTCAATTAAACGCTGTAAAATGAGCGAGCTGGACTGTACGCATCGTTTAGCCAACAAAGAGCGTCACTCAGTTGAGGTAATCGATGTCGGCAGACGCCTCTTAATGACAGAATCCAAAACCGCGTTCTGATCGAGGTAAGTGGTGGGAGGTTCAAAATGTATTTGGCTAGTGTGGCAGAACATTTTTGCATCCGGTCGCTTCCGTTAGATTTTGGTTTAAATGTTCCCAGACAAATCTGGACTGCAGTAAGAAACGATCTGAAATATGTGCTCATGTGAGAGTTGGTGCTATAAGAACTCGCTCACTGTTTGACTACAATGCCTTGCACCCTTAAAAGGTCAATTCAGCATAGGACTGATATCGATTTCACACATAACAACCACACTCTATTATTTATGTTGCTTGTGTAGTTTTAAGAGAACGCTGCACCAAAGTAAAACCTCGGTGCTAGCGCCACTTAAAAAAAAATCTTACTAACGTGGTACCCACTAAAAGTCAGTGGGCCGGACTTATACAGATCAGTGAAAAGTACACAAACCAGTCTCCCTAATGGCATCCCTACATATACCTTATGTTATACACGAATACGTTGTACCAAATGGTCCATAAAATCATGCCGAATGCCGATCTTACAATAAAAGTTAGTTCGCTGCTCCAACCCCGCCCGTACGAAGCACGAATGAATTGACCAGCCGACTGTTCATGTTACAGTGGTACTCAAAAGATGACGCACCAAAACCATGATTGAACCCAGTGCGCGTTCATCTTTGAGCACTGGCTGTCACTCATGTGTGCCAGCGATTTAAGCTGTCCACTGTGACTGAGTGTCAGCGCAACATGCTGACTTTCGCCTGTGGTCCCCAGCGGCTGGTAACATTCATAGCCGCACCTTGTACAAGACCCCGACAAGACACTTCGGATAGGCATTGCAGAGTGCCAAAGATTGATCAGCCTCAAACATGACACCTTCATTATCTAGCAACCGTCAATGCGTTTGGCGTCTATGGCTATTCAATGGGGAGGGTTTAACCATCTCGCTTAAGTAGATGGCGGTTATCTGATGCAGAGATCAGCCACAAAGCTTTCGACCCCCGTGGGTAACGCAGTAACTGATAATATGTGCACCTGTGTTCAATTCTGCGAACACATTGCCAGAATTGCAACGGTCGTGGCCATAGAAAACACTACAATACAAATAACCAAATGGTGTCGTAACTTCTACTGAAACCAAACGATCAAGGATTCCAGAGGCAAGTCCGTCAATTTGAACTAATTTTCCTGATATCATTGGATAAGTCCTTCAGACAGCAGTATAGTAGGCTTAATCCCAATGGCATTTCGATTCAGTTTTAGCTGGACACCACCTTCAATCTATTGCCTTTGCACCGAGCAGGACAACGGACAAAATATCCGACCTGTAATAAAGCCAACGATTCTCTTGTCTACAAGCACCGGGCGATATCCTAAATATGGCTTAGAGAGATCAAACTTTCACGACACCTGACTCACAAATAACTGATTTAACATGGATTTGACTTGTTGAGATTTGACTAGGATGACGAGTTAAAATTCTTGGAGACACAAATCACCCACTGGAGCAAACAGCTATACATCCCGGTAACGCTGGGCACTCATTGACTGATAGGTTTGCAGAAGTCAGATCCAGATAAGGCCGTGATTTCAACAACACCGAAAGAAACCAAGGTGCGACAAGACGTCACAGAGATTGTCAGAGACCCCGCAGTTACTGCTGCGACAATCGCTCATGCAACTCATCTATACTAGGCATTGAAGGGAATGTCGTACAAAGTGTTAGCAAAGACGCCACTTCATTCATGGCCTGGTCCATTCAGTCCGTGATCAAGAGTGCACCTGAAATTCATCGGTCTTCCCTGTGGCCAGAACTTTCTGACGGTTGTAGATGCCAAAAGTCATCTTGAGACTAGCCATCACATCACTGATAGCCCATCACCTTCCATGAGGGTTCATCCAATTCGAAGGCCCATAATCTTTCGTCATTGGCAATCACACCTTGCAGAAATTTGCAAGCACGCAAGCAAACAACTTTGTCCATATTCCGCCGTTCCACTTCCAATCCAAAGAACAACCAGGGAAGCTCATAACTGTAATCAAATGGGTACTTAGAAGGAAGAGAATGACAGTGTAGGTATTAGAGAATCTTCCATGCTGTCGAGCAATGTGGAAGTCCGAAAACATCTAACACCGGTCTCCAACAGACATTCTCAGTGAATGAAAAATCCACTTGCAATTATACCTAACGCGTCTCATAGACTATAGATCAAGAGCCAAGGCTACAGTCATGGGAAAGAGTTACGATCAACAACGCGGAGCTGAACATGAACACATCAACGTCGGTCGGACAGACATGATCCATGACTGATGGAAACTGTCAAGTGGGTGTTTGATTGCATTCACACACAGAGAGCTTGAAAGCCAAGGCTAAATCCGAACGGGCGTTCAAGTAGATCATGATTGATTTCAATCCAGTGGCATCTCCGACATAACTGACAGCTTCAGTCAAGCAACAGAACAGTTGCAGCACCAAATGAAAAGATACGCAGTCTCGGTAGCCACTAAAGTTAGGAGGTAGCCGATAACATATTCGATGGAGAACAAACACCCTCGTTCCCTCCGCTTCAGATGGTCTTCTGTTTACCCCCTAGACTGGTTGCACAAAACGAAGTGCGATTCGTCCAAATTGTGCTAGCCACCGTTTCAGACGTTCGGTACACTTCCTGCTCCACTCAATCACACACCGCTATGGGCTCATATATCGCCATCTTGTGTCCTGACAGCAGCATTCCATACGGTACGGTCGAAGTCACAATAGTGAGAAGTCAGTTAGTGACTTGGAGTACCCATCGATCAGTGAGTCCTAGTCATTCAATTCACAGTGCAAATGCACTGAGTAACGACCAAATGGTGAACATCAACCGTTAAGTTGCTAGACGAAGCAGTAGAGCCTCGAAGATACGATGAAGAACTGGAACGCCAATAGCACTAAGTGACAATACAATTTCTTAGCGTTTTACGATTAATGTTGGCTAAACCTCACCTGGAAAACTGACACATTCGAAATGTCAGGCAACATTTTCCCGAAACAAATTTCACTGGGGTGATCGAAAACGTTACTGCGCACTATTTATGGTCTGACAAATTTCCCAGCGTATTATCAAGTGCATACCACAAGAAAGCAGATTACAAAGCAGTAAAGTGTGAGCCTAAACATACAAGGGAAACACACGGCGGAGCTATTCGTTAATCAGTCAATGGCATCGTTACCATGGCGCTGCTAGTCGAACACATGCCTTTCTATTCACATAGAGGTGGATATCAGATGCGTGAACAACTGTGAATTCCTGTGCGGGATCCACCCGGTGATGGCTCTCCAGGAGATGAGCGACCGTTGATGCTGATGGTTTGTGTGGTGGTTGCTGTGTCCACATGAGGGACTGCTTGCACCTGCGCCACAGGCTTCCTCATTTATGTTTGGACGTGTTCCGAGATCCGAAACTTTAGCTGCCGTTCCGTCATGCCAGTGTAGTCGACCTGACAACTATATGAAAGTCGGTAAATGATATGAGGGTCTGGCGAACGGAGGCATCTGAGGTTTTAAAGACAGACTTGGAATCGATTTTGGGGTGTGGGTTAACGTGACCTACGTGGCATCATACGTTCTCAATACAGCGGACTTCAATCGACGTTGTAACGACTTACTGACAACATTCCTTTTGAACGGCAGCTGTAAAGAATCTTTCGTCTTTGGTACCACTGTCGCTGTTTGGTCGTGGAGTTTTTTCGTTAAAAATTTTGGAGATCAGTGATTGTGGATACCCACTGTCCAAGAGAACGTGATTATTTACATTACGCTCTGGATTGTGTCTTGCGCGCAAATCACTCTGACTCTATTGAGTAAAGTTTTGATGAGTCCTGTTTTATAATGCCCTAGCACAAAACTGTCAAGATGCAAGTATTAGTCATTCCAAGTGCGTTTGCCATAAACCGAGCATTGCACCAAACCATCAGTCTTTCAAGTAAGGCGGATATCCAAGAACGGAAGAGAATCATATCCATGCTCAGAATTTAATGTAATGTTGACATGCAGTCAGTTGAAAACCGCCAGAACTCCGGCATTTTCATTACTGTCAGTCGCTCACATATTGGAGAAACAAACGTGTTTTAGAGATAGATCCTCACGCTCGATTTTTTAGATGGGACATAAAAATATCGGCCAAGATAGGTCTCAAGGGACTTCCTTTGGCTATGTCATTAGTTTGCCTATAGTTTTTATGTTGGAAGTAGAACTTTGCGTTCGAGGTACACAAATGAGGAAGTCGTTTGAGCTCATACGCTTGGTTAGGTAATCCGAGTTAATTCACACTGATGTAATCACCTGTAATTCGATCAGTTTCTTGTAGGGATAAGTTTGTGAACAAGTCGATGTCCGTGCCAGTCGTATACTTCATGTGAAAAATGACATTCTCGAGTTCAGCGAGCTGGAAGACGTCCATCGGATAATGTTCGCAATACCGACTGTTTCACTAATTTTGCTATGCTAACCGGTCTCTGTGAGCTTGTGTTGAGGTGAGTTGGACATCGACAAAAGCGGTCACAGTGACAGTTTTCTCGTGAAACCTGGACAATCCAAAAATCTGAGGAGTACGAGAATTCAGGTTTGTTGAGATAAAGATACCATTGATTGAATAACGGAAACATTTAAATCGGACGTTGCTTTGTGTTGCTATATAGGTCTGCAAGAAAGTGTACTCTACTTTCAAAACTGATCACTGTAATTCGAAACCGACTGTTTTTCTGACTATTTCGCACGCCGGTGCAAATAGCCGCTTCGCTCCCACGCTATACATACAAGACAGTTCCCGTTAAAAACGAACTGATCAACGACATTCATAATTCATTGTACACCTGAAGACAGACGCTGCCGAGTTGGCCTTGGAGCGACATATAGTGAAGACGCACTGCGAACCCCAAAAAGCTGTACGGAAGCAGAAATACCATCTGGCATCTCCCCTTTCTCGTGTAAATGATAAAGCGGTAACGTTCGATCAACAGTATACTCACCTTCCCACTGAGTAGGACGTCAACGATTGGATGCTGAGGGTGTCGCAGACGGTCTCATCATTTCGATTGTGGTGAACAATGTGTGGGAGAGTCATTTGTGGTATTCGAACACATCTACAAAGATCACAGCGATAACGCATTCACGCGGTATTCTGTTTTGCAAGAAAACCAGTAGGAATTTCATGTACAGACGTTCTCCAGAAACAGTGTGAACAGTTAATCCGAGACTGCCCGGACCAATCAAAGCAGTGTTCGGGACTTGATTAACGACACACAGAAACGCAGCCACCGTTCCCTCTCGTCTCAAACTTACCTCAGGCAATCGTCACCTATCACCCTGGCGTAGGTAGCGCCCTCATTACAGAGTCACACAGTGAGGTCAAAAACATGAGAAATTCTGACCAAGTTTGCCACTAAAGTGGTCCGGTTCTGGCGTAGCAGCTCCAGAAACAGTGGAAAAGTTGAACGTCAAACTATCATGTCACGAAGCAGATAACTGTAATTTTGAAGAAGTGTCATCTCTTCATTTGATCCTTAGCAATACGTAATAGTCAACATCTCACTTTGGTTTGTAAAAGTGAAGGTCATAGAAAACCACCATGCAAAAAATATGTGTCGCCTCTCTTCAGCGCGTCCGGAGCCGACAAACGACAACTTTTGGTAGTTGATCGTGAACAAAAAACTGCCCCATGCCATCTTACGTCTAACATCATTGTAAAAATAGGGCAAACAAAAGTCACAGATAACTGGTTCCTTTCTTAAAGGCCGCCCCTAGAGTGTAACACAAAGGGGAAGGTTACCAAGCGGTAATGCCAACAGCTATATGATGCCAGTACCAACTAGCAATACTTCTGCTGGATGTTTTCGCTAAACAACACAACTTACCGTGATCACTTGGTGTTGCCGTAAGTCGCTCTCTTTAAACCTCCTTCGGCGGTTGATCTATTTGACCGATTCTTACCAACGTACGGAAGTAAATGTCCGTAAGGTCATACAATCTGAATGGCGACAGGGAAAACGTTGTTTCAGTGACGACTGCCAACTGCTGACTTCACACAGGTCATGGGTTTTTCGCCCCTATGGTGATTTCCCCACAACATTCCACCCTGCGGATTTTTAATGCTCTTCAAACTGGTGGCACTGTATCCAAAATTGACGTATCGGGTATCACGAGGAGCACTATCTGAGCGATGAGAGCCTCACCTAGTGTACAGGCACTGACGACCAATTGCAGACAGCGGATGCACATGAAGCCACCATCTGTAAGGCAATTTAAAAACGCAGCAGAAGTTCCGTTAAGCTGATTTTAGAGCTCCCAGTTAACAATCCTCGAGAGCCGTCCTAATCCCTACACGGAAGTTCATGTGACTTACTACACATTTTAGCAGTACTACTAGGAAACGGTGATGTACATACAAGCAGACGACTGCAAGTTGGTTGGACTAGAGTTAGAGGAAAAGTATGAGGGTAGTCTACAAACGATAGTAGTTAAATTCTACAACGAACATAAAGCGACCGCCAACCAGAACTACGAAATAATTTGCCCAAAACGATCGAAAATCTAAACGCGGAGCCGCACGATCGGAAAACGAGACCGGTATAACACGAACGAATTCGTTCATGATGACCACTTTGCTGTATAAACAACAAAGTATTTGCTCTGATCAGTCACCAAACAAATATACCAGCCAGTCATAGAAGCGAGTAAGCAAAGGGTAAACTGTGAACGACACGCGAATCAATGTCGTATATTGATATCTAATAGTTAATATCTAATGAATCTACCCAAAGATTATGCGAAGATAATGAGAAAAACCGAGAGTGGAAATGTTGGTACCACGATTGAATTCATTTCAAAATTCAATAATGCGGTCGACTCAATCAACCAACAGTCCGTAAAAAATAAACATTATCAGTCGTTGCGAAGCCCATCACTCAATAATTGACATCCGAAACTTGAGACAAATGAGATAACTAAGCATTATCAAAGCCACCATGTTAGTTCTTGATGTGTGCAGGTTTTACAGACTTGATGGAAAAGACTCTATGGAGCAATCCATAAGTCGCTTGGAAATGGAACTATCTAATAACCTTCGACGTAGCTAGCAACAAAACTACGGACAAGTTTGGCGGGGGACAATTTGCCCGTGAATGACGTCTCCGTAGGAGGCTCCTCGATAGCGTGTTGGTCACTTCGTATATGCATTTAGAGAATTTGCTACAACCATGGGTCTTGGGAAGGCAAGCATAAATCACAAAGGTAACACTAATCGTTCGGAGCACGCATCGGTGACTATACTTTGATGAGAAAAGAACTTCACCTACCTTAACCATGAGCTGAAGTACTACATTTATAACAATAGCTTGATTGACAAAGAGTATGGGATAACACTGCACACAGTACCAACATCAAGAGAAGACAGTAGTAAGTCCACCTGCACTGTACATTATCGCCAAGCAGCGGCAATGGGACTTCGGACACGCGCTAGGAATGCTACCTAAACACACTTTGCCATCGTCACTACAGACGAACTCTTGACAAATATGCACTAGAAAGAAACGTTTATCAACAGATTGTTAAGTCTACCGGATTAGGGATACATGAGATGATCGGATCAAACGAGGAGAACGGAAAGCGAAAAAATACTCATAAAAATACTGTACAATGAATCCCCCGCGAACTCAAGAGTCGAAGAATGCTAGTTCAGCCACAAGAATATGAGGACCACCGACATTAACGCAGCAGTTAGGTAGTGTGTGGTAACAGACGATGCAAAAAGAGCGCATATAACAGAGTGGGACAGACTACCAAGACGAAGACGCGATTATCTCGGTCTGGTGAAGTATCTCAATGAAACTGAGATACGGTCGAACGAGTAAACATTGAGGGAAATCGGTGCAACGGGAGAAAAATATGGCAAAAAGTCAGCCAAACGGACAGAACTCGACAGAGGTATACAGCAAATTTAAATGAAAACCTCACGGAGTTGCGGGCTGGGATTAAGGTTCACAGATGCGGGTGCATGAGCTGCGGGCATAGGTGTAGACTGAACGATAAAGACCTCGCTACAGTGAACGACTTTTTGCTACGAACGGGCTAAACTGACACAACCCCAGCCGTTCACCTGCAGCAACTTAGAGGTAAATGACAAAACCAGAGCAAGTGATAGTTCAATATATGAACAGATTCAAAAGTACATCACCAAATACAGGCGGACGTCGACAGAAGACAAGCACGATAAGTTAACGTCAGCGATTAGCAGAAAAAACGACTGAAGGAATCGGATTCCAAAATGAATGTTGATTGATTCCGGCTTAATCATACAAAGTAGCTCAATCTTCAATTATCGATATGTAACATAGCAACCAATAACACTAGGGCTGCACAATCCCTGAGATTTAGGAAAAATGTGTTGAAAGGGAAACAATAACGCTCCAGTCCAGAGTGTGCCCGGGTGGGTTAGGAGCGTTTGAAAAAATTGTTCATAGCCGACACAAAGTCCGGCGAAGTCATTCTAGTGGTCAAATGTGCACACTCGGAGGCGTTAACCGAATGCAGCGTTTGACGTTCGACGTCCCGCATCAACTTCTTGGAATAACGCAGAGCCTTCAAGCAAGAGAAATGAAGGGAAAGACAGCAATGGTTGCTAGACGATCGTAGGATATAGGAAACTGGCATATTCAGTAAAGGTTACTTGTCGGTTACGTGGGTAGCATCACAGTTGTATAATACACATCGACTAAAGTGAACACTGATTGAAACGGAATGCGTAAGCAATGCCCGTCCGAATTAATACTTTGAGTGTATGCTTGACAAACCAAAATGGGTTTCTTAAAAGGAGTATTGCAAAAATGCTGTATGACAAACCTGAACAATGAACGATGCTAGTGCTTGTTAAATCAAAAGTCAGATTACGAAAGCTCAGGTGCTGGATACTTCGAGAGAAAGATGTTTGAAAATAAAAAGTCTTTAAAGCCTTTACCGTACACGACGTTTACAACCCCTAACATACTCGGCCAGAGTTAGGTAACCTTCTCTTAGGTACGCATGCCGTGCTTGTAAGTACGCATTGAATTATATTCATCTACGGTTAGTAAATGAAGTTAGTTATAATTAAAAAACATTTATACTGCTTGATTTTATTGAATTAAGGTTAGATTTGAAAAATTATAGACGAACGGAGTAGGTGTGATGCTGTTTCTCGAGGGGAAGAGAAAGCCAGCATCAATTAGACGGGTAGCAGCCAGCTAGGCTCGTATGTTGCTGTTTGTGTATTTCTGAAAATGGCTGTCCGCACATACAAGTTGTGCTGAACAGCCAGGTTGTTTTCGTGAACTACGAAGATTATATAAAATCTAGACGAAAGGTTCTCTGCAGAATGCTAGTCATTTGGGTCTGGTGCGAAAAAGACTAGTTTCAGTGCATTACCGCGCTAAATCCCAAAGAGATCCACATGAACACGTCTTACTGGAGTATCTACTTCAATATCGAACGGAGTGCTGAAAACTCCGAATTCGTTAGAGAAGAAGATGGAGTACTCAAACAATGTTGAAGATTGCTAAATTAATGTACATCACATTGTATTGACAATTAGCTGAAGTCGTGACTGTGACGTAAGTAAGCAAGTGAATAGACGGTCAGGTAACCTGATCGTAACTCACAAGCGAAAGTGATTAGCAGTTTATGTGATAATTCAGTCGTGCCTAGCGTGACGCCAATGCCGCAATGGTAAACACGGCGGCCTTATGAAAGCGTGGCCGGAGTTCTAACCGCAGCTATGGCAAGGGTATGCACTGCCGACGAGCTCTAACAAGATCGAAACTCGAATCGAGTGCTTCTTTGAAGGAGGCTGCCCAGAAAGTATATCTCAGTACAAAGACTGCCGTTAAGTGTTAGTGATGTCCAACTTAAAATTTAAAAAAGCTCAGACTGCTCGCCAGTAAATGGACTGTCTGATTAACGAGATTAAGTGCGCATTTGGCCTCCCAGTAGTGTATTCAGCAATGTTATGATTGCATAGTTATCAGCCTCTTATACATCTGGTGTGTGTACGTATAAACACTTTCGCACGATAATTATCTCGTTAAATGAGGGATGTTTACATGCCAAGGTCGACAAACGGTGGACGCTGTGTGTAGCCAACCTTAGGGATTTTGTTGTCCAACTCGTAGATGACGTCTGCTGGCAATGTCTGCGTGAGAACTTTGGTGTTGGTTAAATCACTTCACATGAGTGCCGAGATGTAACGGATTATGCAGTGTCGTTTATCGCTGCCGTATTACAGCTAATATCATTCGCTAAATAAGTAAAAACGAATTGTTTAGTCCAAGCTTATCAGATTCTACTACAAAAGTACAATTCTGCATGACAAAAATGTCAATTTATTCGAGCCATGAATAAATCTTTTTATGCTTCCATTTGAAGGTTCTCACTGGGAACTTTCTAGTTAAGGAATGACTTTGTACATTGTTGCGAACATCAGTTTGGTGCTCTTAGGTCACTTGATCTGCACGGCTAATTATACTCCGAACTGACAATGTGTTCTTCGATATTATATGACCAATGACTGGTTATTTCGTTACGATGACAACTGAAGCCAGTAGAGGAGAAATGTAGACACGAAGTGTTGAGGATATACATTTTCCAGTAGGTCCAACGTTTTGAAACGAAGTCTTTTTGTTATGACTGCAAAAGAGGCTTGGCGGCGAAGTTGTTTATTACACGAAACCCTGTACAGGTTATGCCAAAACAGTGGACCACGAACGTGTACACTCATTTGCACGGCTGACATGCATTCACACATTGTCGTTCGTCCTGGTCGCACTTCTCCCAAAGCGCGTACAAACTATTCCAAGTCTATTCTTGTCCATCACCTTCCTGACGTTGACAGTTACCATTTTGTTCTCGAAGTGTTAGTAGCATGCAACTCACTAACGAAGCTGCCTGTTATACAATACTATTGCTACGGTAATGTTTTACTAAAAGCGAAAACTTAAGTGGCCCAGATAACATTTTATTTAAAAAAAATACTTATGAACGGTTTCGACAATATTTACCGTCAAATTTGTCATATTCTCATAAGTAACCGTTTTGGATGACCCAAAAAGTGCGACACATCAAGAGAATGAGTGCAGCTGACGAAATGGCTGACGGTAAGCCGAATGGTTGAAATTAAATCAGATACCAGTAGTTTGTTAGCAACCAAATCAGATCGGTAGATATGAAATGCTACGCTGAAGCTGCATAGGGTGGGACGTCATAGTTAACTTTCGGATTGAGGCTTGAATAAGTGAAACCCTTCCAGGTAAAGTGTGTTTGATTTCCACTAAAGTCGCACGCTTCCGTTTACAGGACGCTAGAGGTAGTGATAATTCACGGCTCATATCTCAACTCACCGGCATCGCTTAGCACAGGAACAGCACGAATAGGCTTGCGGACAACTCTTGTTTATGGAGAGAAAAGTACGAAGACTTTTGCTTGTTGGCCAGTCTTAAGGAGACCAGTAGAGAGTATCTGCTGGCCATATTTGGATATGCAATCGGAGATGGGGCAAGACAAATTCTGGAAAATTTAACCTTCGAGGACGGAGAGGACAACAAGGAACCGAACATGATCATTCGAAAAATGGAGGAATAGTGTTTGGGACAAAAAAAACGAAACGTTTGAACGCTTTCAGTTTTTTGAGAGGAATCGACAGGCCGGAGAAACGATAAATCAGTGTTACCGTTTTGAAGAAACCTGCAAAATCGTACAATTTCTGCAAGTGCATAGGAGAGACTCTCATCCGAGACAGAATGGTCATCGGTATTCAGAATTCCGTTATGGCTAACAGACTGTTGAACATCCAAAAGTTGACGCTAACTCAATGCACCGACATCTGCAATAGCGAAGAGGCAGCGGAACAAAGGATGACATCTTTGAACGCAGACCACGGCTTGGTATTAAACACTGTGGACAGAGACAAAGAACGATTCTTGATGATTTCGTGCCAGTTCTGCGGTGGCAGACATCTTTGTCAGGAAGAAAAGTGCCCAGCATTTGGAAAGACGTGCATGAAGTGCCGGAAAAGAAACCATTGCGCCAGACAGTGTAGATCGCCTACGGTCAGTCTTATCGATAGCGAAGTGATAAACCGGCTCAACGGATCAGGACAGAAAGGAATCTACGCAGAATTGCTCATAGGAGACACAAGAAGGAAATGCCAGCTAGACTCGGGTGCATCAGTTAACGTCATATCATCAGGTTGCATCAAGGAGGCCAACACACGCGAATCGAATGCACAGCTGAAAATGTGGAATGGTGCAGCGACAAACGCTAACTGATTTGCGACACTGTCGGTCACGAATCCGAAGAATGGGAAGATTTAAATGCTTGATTTTTTTTGGTCGATCAGGATTCACCGCCCATTCTAGATGTTGATGCAATTCAGCTGATGGGTTTCATCACCATTAATCGCGACGAATTTCTGCATAAATTAGCCGATTCCGATGTTCCTGACCAATACTCGACTCTCGGTCACATGCCAAACGCTATTAGTTTATCGGTGGTTAGCGACGCCGTCCCTGTTGCGTTACCGGTTCGAGGGAGTCCGTTGGCCATACGCGATAAGTGCGAAGCGGAATTAGAACTAGTTCGAATCAACGTGATTGTTCCGGTAGAGGAGCCGACCGACCGGGTCAGCCAGATCGTTGTAACGTTAAGAAAGTCCGGTGACATCCGGTTCTGTATCAATCCCAAACCACTGAATAAGGTACTTCGAAGATAATAGTACCGTCTACCAACCATCAACGACATTTTACCAGAACTGAGTCAAGCCCAATTTTTCACAAAGGTAGACCTATCCTTGGTTTTTTGGCCATTAGAACCTGACGAGCAGTCCAGTTACTTTACCACATTTGGAACCCACTTTGAACGTTTTTGTTGGTTGCGTTCGCCTTTCGAACTGAAGGTTTCCAGCGGAATTTTTCAGAAACGCTTCATCCAGGCACTTGGCAAATTGAAAGGAGTCATGTGTTGCAGATGACGTGCAAATTTTTGGGAAAAATTTGGAGGATCATGATAAGAACCTGGAGGATTTTTTGAAGCGCTGGATCGATCGAGGAATTCGCATGTCGCGCAACAAAGTGGCTTTACGAGAAAAAGGAAGTCACTTTTCACGCGCACTTGTTAACATCAAGTGGACTCAAGGTAGACCCCGAGAAAATAAAAGCTATAGTCACATTGCCAGCTCCTGAAGATGTGAAAGCAGTATCATGACTGAATGGTATGGTCAATTATCTGCTAATCAGAATGCAAAAATATGACGTCAAGTTGATCTATCAGCCGGGGACTCAGATGCACACAGCTGACACTTTGTCCAGAGCTTGCGAAAAAGGTTCCTCCTGTGAAGAGCTTCATTTCGACACGACTGCGGCTATGGATTACACTATGACGGAAACTCCACTAGTCACCAACCTAAAGGAAGCAATGGCACAGGACGCAACGTTACAACGTCTGGATGAAACAATCAGAAACGGGTGGCCACACGATAAGAGAAAGTTGCCCGAGGAATTAGCAGTATTATTTAGTGACCGCGATCAATTTATCCAGGAAGATGGCAAAGGAGAAAGAATCGCAATTCCAGGGATATTTCAGCGGAATATGTTGGAGCACGTTCACTTGGCACATACGGGAGTGAACAGATGTCGAGTTCCATAAGAGACTACATACAGGGCTGTAAGGCATGTCGGGCTATTGACTCAAAGCAAACCAAGGAAACGATGTTGATGAGTCAAATCCCTCAAAGACCCTGACAAATATTATCGGCGGACATCTTTCCATTCAACAATAAGCAATACTTGGTGATAATAGACCATTTCAGCGATTTCTACGAGTTAGAATGGCTGAGTTCCACTACTTCCAGCGCGGTCGTTGATAAACTTCGAGCCCAATTTGCGCGATACGGTATACCTGAGATCTTCTTTTCCGACAACGGACCACAGTTCATTGGCACGAACTGTAGAACGTTTACTGAAAAGTGGGGATGCGAGCACCGTACAAGTCCGTACTACAGTCAGTCCAATGTTAAAGCCAAAGCGGCGGGCAAAATGGCAGAGCGACTGCTGCAACTGGTCCAATTATCTGGAAATGATCCATATTTGATGTTACTGGAGAAACGGAATCCTCCCAACGAAACTATGTTCCACAGCTCGGCTCAAAGAAAGTTTGGAAAGAAGAACACGCACTCATTTGTCGATAACAGGAGAACTACTAAAACCCCAATCGCCGAACGTAACTGAAGTGCACGATGATTTGAGGGGACGAATGCTAACCCAAAAGCGATACCACGACAAAGGAGTCCGCGACCTACAGGTTCTACAGGTAGTCGACAAGGTCTGGGTATAGTGCGTTTCAGAAAACCCACGGCGATGGATGGAAGGAGTGGTGGTGAGGTACTGCAGTTATCGATCATACGAAATAGACTCCGGAGGGGTAGTGAAGAGGGGGAATCGGGTGCATTTGAGAAAACGAGTAACACCGGATGAAGAGCTCCTCCTTAAAGAGAAGAAAGTATTGTCACGAACCAGGAGTGGATTATGCTACGAAACAAGGAAGGATGTAAAGGGATTGGATTGGACAAACGTATCGATACGAAGTCAACCACTGATTCGCAGAAGGCTACGGCAAATCAGCGTCGAAAACGCGAACAGACTGGTATGTCAGCGCGGGAACCAATCAGCATAATAAGCGACCCCAGCATCGGATTTTGTTATAACGAGAACCGGAGAAAAACAAGTTGTTCAAATGCGTCACCCGTTAAAACAAACGAGCTACAAGCGGAGTCGAGCCGACCAATGAGAAAGTGAAAGCGTCAGCACCAATTGTAATTCATTTCACTGATGCGTCCAGTCTACAAAATAACCAGTAGAAACTCATCATCATCATCATCATAACAGCCATGAGCCTGACCAAAAGGTACTGTGGCTCGGGCCGCCGCTCACCTCAACAGTGACGTGGAATATCCTAGAAGGAAAGAGTACTACGAAGGCCGACAAATACTAAAAGAAGACTAAGCGGAAGAACTAGAAACGGTATGGATACAGGTACGCCATTGACTGCGACACATCGCCATCTCGGACAGCGTATCTAACCAGCGGTTTGTGTGATCACGAGGACCCCATCCAGGCAGACGATGCCTCCCCACTT
>QNGE01002328.1:0-32690 GCA_008508345.1 Paragonimus westermani | reverse complement strand
GTAGGGTCCCCCAAGAAAACCCTATATCCTGTTGTCTCGCAGGTCAGACTTTTGAGTCAGAGGCTCGGGGTGGGGTCCCTCAAGTCAACCCCCTTCCGCGGCATAAACGACCGGGAAGTACCAGAAGTTACTGTTCTCTTGACAATACTAACCAACAGAAACTCAATAAACTCAGATTTGCTTTGTGCCACGAAGACTGACTTTTGCAATCGTTCCGGAAGGTAACGATTTTCAACACGCACCACGCTCGCCGATTACGAGCTTCCAATCACCCATTAAAATAACACCCAGGAATACAGTCCAAATGGCCCGGTTATCCTCATACTGGAGTACCGTTACAAAACTCCACAGAAAGATGGAGCACAACTGTAGCTTAAGCGATCCGGAAACAAGCAATCCACACAGGGTAAGCTGAGGCTATGCGCCACTCAAATGTAAAACTATGCAAATAAAAATGGTAAATTGTGTATGGCCTCGATAAACGCGCGTAACTCTTATAAGGACCGTTCTTGTTGGTGTATGTCTCATGTAATGCAGACTACGTATGTTCCTACTTCAGTGTCCGGTTATTTCGACATCACTTAAGTGCATCGACCTCGTCACACTGTGCACCTCTTTCTCTAAAGCATTTTGTCGTTCGATGTGTAAACCGTTTTTCATCTACCACCCAATTTTCATCTTTCAACATCCTTGCGTACACCCCTTCTAGGTCAAACGACTGATCACTTTTCTTTGCCATATTGACCACTATGTCTACTGTGTGACTTAGACATAACCCTTCACGGCATATTCATAAATCTTTGTCAGTCGTGTCGTCCAGAGGACTGTCAAGAACAGTATCGAATGGAGGCAGGACTCACGATGCTCTATAGCTCAGAAACCTCGCAGAGTCGTATGGCAGTGGTAATCAGACTCCCGGTATTTCACCACCGCCGTCCCCGCCAAATGGCCCGCACTAACTGGGTGCTGACTCTGTGAGTCCATCGGCGCATATTTGTTAAATCTACAGGTTCACTACCAGCACCGATCTGATGAAAATGCAGAGTCGTTGCTCGTTAGATCATGTGCTCCGTACGCCGACGGAGCGTCCGACGCATCGTGCGTTGTTCCCAGTGACTGCTGGTGGTGGTAAAAGACCTGAGAAAATCAGGCAACGGTGTGGTCACAAGCTACGAAAGTTTGGACCGCCCAGCTGAGCAACGGTGAGAGGTACCGTCTGTTAAGTGACGGACTGCGCAACTACTCAAACGGCTAGCTAGAGATGATATCAGATATGGGAGATTGTCCAAATTGCTCCCTGTTTGGTATCCTAGTCATCATCATCATAGACAGCAAAACGCTGTTGCCTAGACGATACATAATCATAAAAAAGGAGAACGGGAAGGGAACCAACTATTAGAAAGAGCTACCTCTATACTCAAACATCCAACTTGAAGGTGCCCAGATCATGCAAACAAACAACAGAGCTGTAATTGAAAGTAACGCGTCATCAGTAAGACAGCTACCTTACGGCTTTCAATGCCACACGTCATTAAATGCCCTCATTGCACAGAAAATTCCGCCAAACAACGACAAAATGCATGTCTGCCCTCGGTTAGCCGCCATTTTAACACCTCAAGTCACCGATTCGCGGAGTCACGAGGGCGCCAGCCTCGCAGACGAACCCAACCTATAGTGACCGACTACTTCGTGAACGACTTCATTTGTCCACGTCAGGTCATCATTTCCGAACGTCGTACTTGACGCCAGTCGGCTGCAGCATCGTCAGAGTGCTCGGTGTGACAGGCAAATAGCCGTCATCCTTAATACATGACCCAACCATCGAAGTCGGTGAGAGTGTAAACAGTGAACAAAAGAACTCGTTTGACAGTCAGTGCCAAGCACCGGCTTCTTAACCTCTTCGTTGCTTACTTACTTGTACAACCTGGTGCGAGCGATTGGACGCAGAAATTCGTGGTCGATTACGTGAAGACGGTTCACATGTTCTACTCTGAGCGGCCAGGTTTCGTTGTCGTAAATTAATGCAGTTTTCACTGCTGTCTTATATACGCGACCCTTAAGCTTCGGAGAGATACCTCTCTGTCGCCATAGGTGCCCCTGATCAGCGAACACCGCCCTAGCCTTAGAGATACACGCGTCCGTCTCATTCCCTGCACTTCAGCCACGGCCCCCTGATGCAACTTCCCAGCTACACAAACCGGTCAACAACCCCCATTTCTAACATTAAATCTATGTAACCACAACAATCTTGCACAAGTACGTCGCATTGTGGAACTGTAAAGCGCATTCCGAAGTACTTCGCAGAATGCAAACTAGCGTCTAACAGTGTCTGTGCTAGTTGAAAGTTGTCAAACAACAACACCTTGTTGTCGGGCTGAACAAGATCAGTCAGTCTTCCACCAGGTAAGAAGTACACGTCAGCCTCTTCCGAGTATCGTAGAGAGAGTCCTCCATTGTTTCGTCTACGACGGAATTAAACAAAAGTGGTGAAAGTGGGCAGCCTTGACGTACGCCGTTTATGGTGCTAAAGCTGTCAGACAGTTTACTGTAAACCGTATGGGAATAAAACGCCGACAGTATGCTCACATACTTGGCTAGTATACCCCTGCATTTAAGCGACTCTCAGTGCGTAGATCGGTCAATTGAATCAAACGCATCATTATGGTTGATAAATACGGTAATTGTTTGTCGACTGTACGCATGATGCGGTTCTAGAATTTGACGAAGTGCAAAAATGTTACTCATACACCCCCGCCCAGGGAAAAACCTTGCCTGTTTTTTCCTAGTGTTTGCCACCTGAACTGTAGTGGGTCGACGAAGTGTGGTAGATGCCAGAACCGTATGAATGACTAGGATCGAACTAATCCCCCCGATACCTTTTTGCAATAAATAAACTATTACCGAGTGGCCACAGCATGGAGGGATGGTCTCCGTGGTCTACAGAATTTGAAACAACTGAGTCAGTGACTCTATTAATACCTCCCTACCTACAGAAAGTGGCGACACAAGATCATCTGGACCAGCGGCCCTATTGCGTTTGAGAGCCGAGATGTAGACCACAGTCTTAGTGTGTGGTTCCGGACCAACCGACCAGAGTGCTACATTAGAAGTCTGTGGCAGCAAACACAGTAGGAACAGGAGACCAGCTAAATTGACCCTCAAAGTGCTTTGCCCAACGCTTTAACCTTCTGGACTTATTATGAATGGGTATGTCATTCGTCTCGCTGACAGACAGTTGCCTTGGACCAGTGACACGGATCAGCTCGAACAGTCTGCCGATATTCCCTGAAACGAAAGCGGTCTCCATTCCCGTAACTTTCTTCATCAACCATGCCTGACGATAAGCCTTTAGGCTACGTTTCAGCTTCCTACGTATATCTCTGCTAGACTCGTTATATGAACCGCTCGGAGGAATGTTCCGTCTGGCTTCTAACAACTCCAGGGATTTCTCCGGAATGTAATGCTTGTTCAACTCACGAACCACCGTGCCGCATCCCACAGTACTCGCTTCATAAATTATCTGAGATTTTCGTCCAGCAGCTGTTAGGCTCATCGATGTGAGAACTACTAAGGCAGGTTTTTAAGTCGGTTTGATGCTCATGCTTTACCGATGATGTAGCCAGTTTCTCAGCAGTCAGTCGTTGCTGTCAGTGCACGGCAAAATTAGAAACAGAACGATGTACCAATGCATGATCTGAATCCAGGCGGTGCTCTAATAGAAACGGCAGTCTTGAATGGAACCCAGCCATCCATAACTAACAGCCGCGTGTTCTGTCTGAGACCAAGTCTGATTCGGAATAGGCGGGCGCCAAATGTAGCAATGTTGTGCACGATGCCTAAAACTAGTGCTGGCTAGAAATAACATGCTCAGTTTACACCTTGACGCCGACATCACTGCAGTCAGTAGGAGCGCAAGAAGATACAATGAACACACTTCTGAGTCTTGCGTCTACAGTTGGTCATAAAAGAACCTGCTGAGCGGAGAGCACAGTTAACAGGAATCTAACCTACCAATGCAGCTGCGGCCGTCGTGCTGAGAACTACACTTACGCCAAACTGACCGTTAAGGGCGGCCGTGGAGTCACCAGTATCTGGTGGACAGTGCGGATACTAGAGCTTACCAGCTCGGTGTTACTATGATTAGCTCTATCTGTCGTGGGACCTGTGAAGTAATTATAAGAAATGGAGGTCGGGAGGGACCTAAGAGCTAAATTTGATACGACAGGAGGGGAGGGATCAGCAGTAGCATGTCTTCGCCTACCCACCTTGCTGTATGCAGCAGACAGGGTGACCCGGTTTATGCCGAGACGGCCGCTGCAGTATGGAATTACTGGTATTGTGATTATTTACAGCTGTTTGTGGGCTGAGATACTGCCGGGATACCTAGACCTAGACAGGAGAACGACTGAATTTCTCAACCAAATCCTTTGGTTCACAAGCCTGTACCACAAGGCAGCGGGTGGGCCGCAGTGTACCAGAACTGGTACTTTTCCGGAGAAAGATGCCAACCTTCTTCCAACCCCCAGCCTGGAGGGCCAGGAGACTGTGGTTTGTCAGATCTCTACTTACTAGCCTGCCTGGCATGAGTAGCTCTGCTGGTGTGGTCACTACACCGTCCAGTTTAGCCCAATAAGTCATTGAGATGCGCAAGGTTCAGTCTCAATGTGACGGGTCCGTATCCGTAAGACTGAAGAGGAAAAACTGATCAAAACCAGTGGATAACCATGAAGATAATCTGCATCCGTAAGAGTGTCTCCATGGATATCCAATGATTTGGATTAGCTTTTCCTCTTCATACATTTATAATCTGACATTTCGCGGACAACTGTCGGGAACAATATCAACTTCATCGGTGCGGTTCAAATCGGAAAATGAACGCACGTGAAAACTGTAGGACGTTGAGAGGAAAGTTATTTAAGGCAAACAGAGAAACAGCGTTACTACTAATGTGAGAAAAGAGAGTGGAATTACCTCGGCAGGCAGTTCCGACAGCTCCCGGATAAACAGGTTGCACTGTTCAGTAAAAAATTTTTCTTTGTATATGACGTTCACCAAGCCACGAGAAAGGGCTTCATTGACAGATAACCGATGATTGAACAGTAGGATTTCGTTAGCCTAGAAATTCCACGTAAAGTACCAGAGATCTTGATGATTAAATAAAACATTGTCAACGATTAAAAAAATAAGTGGAGTTTCTGACAAACTGGTGCAAACTACACACTAGCCATGAAAATCATCATTTTACGGAGATATAAACTGTGACTTTGTGCACAATTCAAAAGTGGCAATCTCAAGGAAAAACAGACTGGAAGATAAACGAGACAAATTAGCAATGTATAGCGAGAGAAACAATCGACCAGTACGCTCAGTTTCCTTGCGTCTCTTCGACACGAAAATCGCAGCTTGTCCAAATCCGCTCTGAAAGAAGTACATGGGGTAACTTAAGACACGGACACCAAGTATGTAACCGGAAGTGAACAGGTTGTTCTAGTTTAAAAGGCAGTTAAGCTTGCATAATGGGTCGGTATAAATTTAAAGCACTGAATGACATGCTATATGAAGGAGCGTACACCCTGGCGTTTTGTTGGTGGAACGTCAATCAATTGAGCGCGCCTTTCAAATTCACAAGGACATTTATAGTCCACTCTCTTCACAACTCACGTCCTGATCGATATATATGGCCCGTCAGTGCTGCGTATCCCGGTCCCATAAGGGAGTTCGCGTATTTGTGTGTTAAACATGTTCACCCCAGCGTACCTGACCTCACACATTGAGGACGATCGGAATGAGAGAATCGTACTAAGGTATGTTGGCGCGCACGGAGAGAGAAGCCCACTGAGACTCTTGATTCAGTCACACAGAGCTGGTCAATCAACCGCTGCAGACTAGAGAAGTATGAGTCGTTGGTTTTGCTCAAAATGTTGGCAGAAAAGCACTCTCGGATTCAAGTGAAGCCACGTCTAATCATAGCAAAACGTATAATAGGAGCCAAATCGGCTTGAAAAATATGGAATCAGCATTGCTTGATTTTGGCTTAAAAAGATTTCAAGATTCTGGCTGGTTAAATGAACTAGAGAGGCTTGCGTCAGGCGCAAAATACTCCGCGTAAGACGCTTTAATAATGCGCCACTATAGGGTTATTAAAAAGTTAAAACAGGAAAGGTACACACATTCCCCCAAACCATTTACAACCGCAAGTTCCTGATGCCATTTAGCTTTCTGAACCCGTGAGAACACTGTAGTGGAAACCATGTCTGACAAATAGAATGTGACAGGACCAAACAAAAACGCCAGAATCTCTGGCCAGAGTCTGACAAGTAACAATGAACGTAACCACCGTACACTCAGATGTAGACAAAGGATTCGGCACTACGACCGTGTCTACATTGTGGATCCGTTAGCAATGCTTGAAACTTCCAGACGGACCCATTTTTTCCTCTCAAAGCGCCTCCTACCTAAGGGCAATGAGTCTGATCAATAAAGATGGACGGAAAGCCCCGGAACGTGGATGACGTAACGCTCAACAACTTTGTCAACCTGGGCTTTTGTCTACCAAACTTAATGGTTATTTTGAATATGGATGAAAAAATATGCCGATCGAGTATGTATACACGATCGTTGAAGATATTTGCAGCTCGGGTAATATACTGATTAGCTGTGGACTTGAAACGTCACACATTAAATACCCGTCACTTGGTATTCGTCCTTTATACTGACTGGTTACGTGTGACTTCTCATCCAGAGCGGAACCGTCAGACAGTGTCGATGTTCGGAAAGTGAAGATATGGATTTCGCAAACTGGATACCTAAACAGAAACGGTAAGCCTCATTATGCCAAAGAACCTGATGCACCTGATGATGAACCTGATGACGAAACCGAGAACGCCCTCTTCTTGTTCGGCGTGCGTTACTAGTCCCGAAGCCGATGGGAGTGACAAATAATGACTGGGTGATTTGCGCTGGAACAGTCAGTGTGGGGATGCGAATAGTTTGAGCTTCACATAATGACCCAGTATCAATTCGATTGTATGATTTTCGCCTGTAGACTCCAATCGCTGTGAGAAGTAGATAGTTAAACACGGATTTCGACACAGTAATTTCTTGTCGAATTTCGGCGCCTAGTGACCTTGATGCACTATACCGCTGCAATCGACCATAACAGTCACTATAAGGTGTAAGTAGCTTTAAACACTCCAAACAGGGTTACATCATAGCCAGAACGCGACGGCCAAGTACTGTGGCAGATGGATTTGTCAGCTAATAGCCTTTTTAAAAAAAATGATGTGCCTACTGCTCCTGGCAGGACCACAAGGAAGAGCTTCACGGTTTTAAGTGGCACCGCCAGTCGCCCTATTAAAATACTCACAAACTACACAGGCCTCTCAGTTCGCGATCATACGCAGTTCTCATGACAAGGAATGGTTAGTACAAATATATGGGAAGTATACCTCCATCTTCACCAACGACAGATCGATACGGCCTCCGATATGACGTTAATCTCAAACCGCACATTACACCGGACTGGTAGTCTTATAGCGCTCCAGGAAACACAGATCTTCGGGAGCGCTTCTGACTGCTCACCACGCGTCAATGCCATCAACGGATTGCCAATTACCAGTACTTGCAGCTGAGTCGCAGCAAAAGCCATGATCCCCTTGGATCGGGCACTTTCACATAATCGACAAGTCAGTAATCCGAACTTGGAATGGGACTCAGCCCAGCACAAGTCTATAATAACTTCAGCGGATCGCCTTCAGTTCAAACATGTTCCCTAATGAAAGCAACCGGGTTTTTCACAGAACTCGACCGCTGAATTAAAACGAGAGCCGTTTAACCTCCACGCCCTGAAAGCCCGTTTCCATACGCCTCTAACAGCCAGAACTGAAACGCCTTACTTTATTGGAGTTAGCAGTACAAGGAAGACCGCCGAATTTGCTAAATTATTAATAAAAACGATCACGAAAGTAACTAGAGGATACTGTGATTACAGCCACCCCCACAGCAATCCAGAAGAGAATCACTAAAATGGATAAAAGTGAATGAAACCAACCTTGGGAGGAGAACAAGAAACGGTATGAATGCAGGCATGTCATTGGCCGCTGCGCGTTGCCACCTCGGAAAGCGTGTCTAACCAACGATTCAGATAATCATCAAGAATTCAGCCGTGCAGCCGAAACCTAACCACATTCTGTAACGGAACAGTCAGAATCATCACATTCTATAGCCACATCGTTGTTTGATCGCCATGCGATTTTCCTCAACTGTTGGTAGTTTCAATGTACAGAGCACGATACAGAAAACGCACAGCTGGCAAGCGGAGTAGGTGACCAGACCATCACAAGCCACGCGATCGGATTAGCTGATTTGTTCTTTATGTATATGACTTTCTCCGGCCATAGTCAACCGAAGTAACGGGTAACATGGTCGCAAAAGATACCAGGCAGATGCATCTGTGGTTGTCACACAGACTTCGGGCCCCCTCTTTGGAAACGAGAGTCACCGTTGGTAAGCATCAATCACAAGGTACACCGCCAGTTTCCCAAATCAGCCGCAGCAGTTTCGTCAGTTCTGATATCAACTTATTCCAAGCACCCTTGAGATGATGATGGAAATCCAGTCCAGTGACCTTGTTACATTGAGACAATTCAAGCTCCAAAGCTGCTTATGCTTCCGACAGATGGCTGTCTAGACCGCAATCATTAGGAAACCACGCGCTGTCGTCTAAAAGATCCGGTGAATAGAGGTTGAATGTATGAGAACGACAGAGTAGCAAACAAGATTTGCTTTCTGTGTTTGATCATCAGGCTGATTGCAACACAATAAATATGAAAACAGTGACTAATGTGAGTCAGATAAACGGTCAATATAGGTTATGGAAGGCGTGCTTGTTATCAGTTATGCAGTCACTGTTCCAAATCGTGCACTTGATTGATTGTAGGCCAGGGGAGGTTAAGTGTTCGTACGAACTTCTTCTGAGCACAGAGGTGAGGGTTGCGCAATCGGATGCTAATGGCTTCGACAACCGTCAACATTCGGAATCTCACCATTTTCGATCGATTCCTTAGCACTCAGTAAACAATCTGAAAAGCATCTTTCTTACTGACAGAATGATTGGAGTCGGACAAATGAGCGGCAATCGCGCTTGAAACCGTTTTAATCACACCACTGTTCAACCACGCAGGATGGTGTTCACGCACTCTGTCCGACAATCGCCTTGTAGTACGACCAATATATGATGCTCGACACGAGCAAACAAATGAGTACACACAATAATTGGTTGTAAAACATGGAAGTTTGTCTTTGAGTTGTGACATAATAACGGGCGTTGAACGAAAACTCAAGCACAACTGAGCGGCAAGGTAGGTTGTTTCGACTGGCTGTCTGAGCTTTCTTGCGATAACTTCGGTCATGGGATCTCCCTTGAGAAGGAAGACTAATGAACGCAAGTTTCTTATACGCAAAATTTATTTGATTATTGTTGTCTAACTCCTTGGTGAATTTAATACTGTTATGGGCTGTTTTAAGAGCTGCCATAACTCTGTTCACATTAGCATTCTTGTTGATGACGCAGAAAATATCATCAACATACCGGTTGTAAAATGTAAATTGTTCAATAACTGTACTCGAGTGGTTAGTCTCCAGTTTGCCCATGGGAACGTCAGCTAACAGAGGACCTAGAGGCGAGCCCATTGCCACTCCATCTCTCCGTCGGCAGATCGCATTGTTGAACAAAAACTGAACGTTATTTGTGCACAGCACCAGCAGTTCTCTCAGTTCACCTTTTGGGATTCCCACATGTTTGTTGTTACGCTCGATATAATCGCATAAATATTCAATTGTCTCTCGTAAAGGCACGTTCGTAGGTGTAGGGAATGGAATAGAAGCGCATATCTCTAAGGCTAAGAGGGTAATCCTTAACCTGGGACATCTCTGGCGACAGAGAGGTATTTCTATGATGCTTAAAGGTCGCGTATATAAGGCAGCGGTGAGAGTCGTATTACTGTACGGCAGAGAAACCTGGCCGCTCAGGGTAGAAGACGTGAACCGTCTTCAAGTATTTGACTACCGATGTTGGCGTTCAATCGCTCGTATCGGGTGGCACCAGCGGTGTAAGTAACGAAGAGGTTAGAAAGCGGGTGTTTGGTAGTGACTGTCAAACGAGTTCTCTCGTCCAATCCCTACGTTTGCACAAGCTTAGATGGTTAGGTCATGTATTAAGGATGCCAGCTAGCCGTCTTCCACACCTTATACTGTTCGGTGACACTGCGACCGACTGGTTTAAGGTGCGAGGGGGGGGACAGATAATGACCTGGCGTAGGGAAATGAAGTCGTTCACCAAAGAGTTGGCAACTGTGGATGGAGTTCGTCTCCTGGGCTGAGATCCTCGCGACTCACAGAGTCGGTGGCTAGAGACCCTAGGTGAGATGGCGGCTAATCGAGCTCAGTGGCGTGAATGTTGTCGTTGTTTACCGAGTTGTCTGTGAAGTGTGTGCATTTGATGACGCGGAGCAGTGAAAGCCTTGAGGAAGCTGTCTTGCTGATGACGCCTCACTCTCACTTGCAGCTCGGTTGTTTGTTTGCAAGGTGTAGGCACCTTGATTTTGAATGTTTCAACATAGACGTAGTTATTTTAAGTAGTTAGGTCCCTTCCCGTCCTCATCTCCCCTCCTCTTCCTATATAGGGTTTGCTTTTTTCTTCATGAATGTGTGGCAGTTAAGCATTAGTGTGAACCATTAATGTATTGCTGTCTATGATGATGACCACGCGATTCAGTCTCATGGTCAGCAGAGACCATTGTGTGAGAACTGTTTGGATCGACAGTTACCTAGAGGCGTACTCAAGTGAAAAACGGCGTTAGAAACTTAGATTCGTGTGTTCAAGGCAAATGATAGTAGCTAAATGACAGATAACTACATAACGTGCACGACCAAATGAGATTGTGTTCGGCAAGACCGATGCAAACAACTTAATGGATTTCATAAACAGAGTGGGAATAACACAACGTTACGAACAAGTTGTAGTACTCTACGTTTCAACCACCTCGGGTGGTTTTCCTCAGGAGTGCTATAATCTATTACAACACTCCTGAGGAAGGCCACCCGAGGTGGTTGGGACGTAGAGTATTACAACTTGCTGGTAACGTTGTGTTATTCCCAATCTGTTTATCAATAACACGTTAAACACGAAGCCCAAACTGTTCAACTTCATTCGTACTAAATTTGGCGCGGATATCTTACAACTACAGGGATTTCCCTGCATCCCACGAAAAACTCACTAGTATAATCTGCTTACTCACGCAAGTAAGTAGTACAAAATACAGAGACAATTGCAACGACGCTCTGAAAGCGATTATTCGGAAAACGCAAATGAGTACCCGCACGCATGTTTGTCATATCAACGCAAGCACCGCAGTAAAAAGTGCACCGCGAGTACGGATATGTCCCAGAGAAAAAGCTATGACAGTCCTCCACTCGATCACAGATATTTTGTTCAGTGTGCTCTCGGTGCGACAGCACCGACCGTACGACTGCTCGCACTGTCTTGTATGGCCTCTAAACACGAAGACAGTGGAACTAGATAAGAGTACTGAAGGTGCTGAAGGTTGGAAATTAACGGCGAAATTGGAAAAGTTGAAACTAACCTTCGTGGATCCCATGACTAATGGGAATGTGTAGGACGAGCATCCTTCGGGAGCTACGCCGAGCTGGGTAAACGGGGTTTGAAAATAAACCTGGGAACAGAAAGCGAAAAACGGACACTCAACACTGAATTTATTGACGTTTCAAGTAAACACACAAGTATGGAAGTAACGCTTAACATCTGCAAAGTAGGTTTTTAAATTAGGACATGAAAAACCCTTCATAATTCACCTGCAGCACCAACACGTGAAGCAACTTTGTTGACCACTGTTCCCTCAATCTTGCATTAGGAACGCCGAATTACATAGAATTGGGTCAGTGGTGCGATTGCTTACTGAGAACGTGGGTCGAAGTTCACACGCCGGTCATGGCAAGGAAGGCCGCTACTGATGGGTCGTAAAGAGTGACACTGGGGCCTAGTGTTTTGTTTGGAAAGAGACCGGCTCAAAAAAAACATACAAATGTGAAAGCTGTCGAATGCGAGCGACGTTAGACACAGAATGCTCAGTAGAGGATTGTGTTTTCAGGTAATCGGATGGCCCTGACCTTGACATTTGGGATGCAAACGTTTCATCATCAAACGAAGTAACATCATCAGTGATCAACGACCTTGTTGAATACACACTAACAAATATCAGCTTGTTGGCCTCATAGACAGTTAGCCCATGTACCACTCGATGGGTACTATCGAGGGCAAACATCGATATTCAAATAGTTGCACCTAATCAAGAGTTGCACGATCAGTACTACGAAGCGATCCATTGGGTTAATTAGAAAGGAGGCCTACAAACCTATCAACTTGCAGTGCACTAGTGAAACCATATTTGCAAGTAGTTGGTAATGAATACTTAGATCGATGTGAGTTTAACATCATTTGGATTTACCCGTTTGGCGACCAGATCAGTAAATCGATTGATTCAATTCGAAATGAAACAGTGGAAGCCAGCTTTGGTTTTGTTGCATCTCACTAGTTCATTGCGGTAATTGTAATCAGTGAAATTTTTCCTTTCTAATAAACTGAAAATTCACTTCCTGAGATGTACAAGGCGTACCATTGATTTGATCATATGGAAGCGTTAAGGATCTCCCGAAAATGTGCCATTCTCCAAACCTAGATCTGATCGGTACATAAGACAGCATGACTAGACAGAAGAAAGACTGGCTTCACAGTAACCAGGAGTTGACTTGAGCAACGCTGCATGCAGCGGTTTACAAAGTTCCATATAACTTGCTTCAAAAACTACTGCTGCCGTTGCCGAAGGATGAACAGCAACAAAATAGTACTGATTGTTTGAAGGCATGCATCATGATATCTTGTGCTTTTCCGAAAGCTGAGAATAACCATGAATACATGAATGTCGAAACGTGGCCGGAAATAATACTAATTTTGTGGACAATAGAAAGTGGAACGGAAACAACTACGTACCTTATCCGAAGCGATCACATAATCGTAAAGAGCTAAGGTCGTGACCGGGATACCAATTGCAGGCCCGTTCACCAATGCAATCAATATTTTTGGGAACGCGATTAGAGCATCCACAAACCGTTGTACGGTCCGCAGTAACTGAACAGAAACGTCCTGAAGGTTTCCTCCGTCTCTTACAGTCTGTTCGAATATAGAGAAATCGTTGCCACTTGAGAAGAAGTCTCCAAGACCTGCAAAACAGGAGTAGAAGCTTGTTGAATACTCACTCCGAGACACGTTGCACACAGCTGCACATCGCAATGTGTACATCGTGATAGGCTGTTTGTCTCAATATGTTCGAAGTGACGTTTGCGATACGTAAGCAACATTTAGCACCCAGCTAAACAGATACGTACATTCCAAGCAACCCCAAACAGTTACCACTCAAGTACGTACGGGATAGTAGGTCATTTCACACCGACGTAAGTTTAAAGATGAGGACAGACGAATTTCCTATCACGAGGGCTCACAGCGAGCCCACAAGCATTATACATCGTAGTTTACTTGAGAAGTTTTGCGTCCCCAACGAACCAAATGGAGCGACGGTGGGGATCGCGTTTCACAAACCTGATCTCGCTAGTTCACTTGAAACATCGACATGAAATTACGACTCCCTTCATAAACAATCATTGGAAAATGATCATTATCGAATTAATATTGGTGCTAAGTTGTCTTCACTCTGTAGATTTTAAAAATACCATCACGGATGAATGTAGGCTAAACACCACTGACCAGCGTATGTCTAATACATTCAATTCACGCTAACCCACAGAAGCAGTCACATTCGCATTCTGATGGGAAAGGCTATTAGCTCAGAGTTAGGTTACCAAGTCATTTATGTTTATAGGACCCAGCAGTACAAGGACAACGAAAGCCCACACTCTAGCATGATGCAGTTCAAACTCAAACGAAGTGACATGTGGGCGAATTATGCTAGCTATTCGGTTCAGTTACTGCCTACCGGCCGCATGCTATATCGCCGAGAAAAAGTTGAGAAATGAAAGCAGTTGCCGAAACGGGCAATATAAGTAATTGTCCATACGGCTGGCTAGACCGTGAACATTGTTGATGTAACCCCTAGCTGGAGATGGAGAGTGCGATTCAGATAACTCGTTGCTGTTACCATTTCTAGCTCTTCTGCTTAATCTTCTTTAGTCTTTTAACCTCTTCACTAGCGTTCTCTTCTAGGATATTCCACGCCACTGTTGTGATGAGCAGCGGCTACAGCCACAGCACCTATTGTTCAAACTCATAGCTGTTATGATGATGATGGCAACACAAGAAAGTCGCGGATGATAAACGTCTACGCAGCCGTACACACTTGCGTGAAACATCAAGAAGCTTTACTGCTGGTGTGTACGGTCTCATCATGCACTCTTGGACAAAAAGATTACATACGGCGCCCATCTTGTATTCAGAAGGTATATCCACTAGAAACTCCTTGAGAAAATCACGGAAAGCACCAGTTAGCATTGGTTGGCCGGCCCAAACCTGACATTACATCGTTCCTACCGATTTAGGATAATCCATGCAACAATGCCTGATCAATAATTCCAACAACGCTGATTCAGAAGGTCGTGTTTATTAACACGAGAAAATGTCAAAAGGACGATCAAAGAGATTGGAAGTTAATTATTGCCCAAAAAAGTGTAACAAGAGTTCCCCCCACTATGATTATGAATCAATCAAATACGCAAATTATCCGCCCGAAAAAGGCACTCAAAATGGAGCAAACAAAAACAGCCTGATAAAATGGTCACTACCAAAGGGAAATTAATTCATTAAAGATGAGAGAGGGTCAAACAATGCTAAGCAAGAAAAACTTCTGTAAGTATGCCACAACAGTCACAAAAAACGTAAAACAGATACATACTATGTGTGAAGTCATGCTATAAAATTTATCGATTGCTAACTGCAAGCAGAAAAAGACAAAATCAACGCAAACTTAGGGCAAACAATCAAATCAAACACACCTCAATCAATCCAACATTCGACCTCGTACAAAAACAACGACAAGCGTACTAAGCCACGAATTTTACACATGAGATGACGTGAAACACTGTCTCATGATTCTCATTATCGAACGTCTAGGCGACGTTCGGCGAACGCCAGTAAATCTTCAACCAACCGAATTTCACACGAATCTGCTGTGTCGGTCACCTCTTTGGTTGATCAGACACCACACAGTGTGGACTGTGCACACAGAAACTGAACAACGTAACTGATGAGAATCCGTCGTAACAAGAGTCGCGTTTTCGGTGTAAGACGACTCAAACTTCCGAACAGGATTGCATCGGTCTAACACAGCATCGTGAAATATCTGGCCATTTTGGATGGACGAGGCCAGAAGTAAGTCCTTTACAGTAAACCCAAAGACATCAAACTACTGACGGCATGATCCAGAGGGACAAACTCACTGCTTTCAGGTGAATAGATTGCGGATCGTATAATCTGAAGTACTACTACGATTACAACGTTTGTATATCCAGACCATCGTTGAATACCTCACTCCCTAGAAGTCACCTGTACAGTGTTTCACCTGATATTCTATGAGAAAATGGCGTAAGCTGTTTACGTTTAATTCCATTGCAAAATTTTGGAATTCGGCGACCAACAGGACGAACTCCACTGATTTGTGCTGAGTCGAGTAAAACGGGACTGCATGCTTTAACGATAATCACCCAAAGTAGTGTGACCAAGCGGAATCTTCAGCTAGTGTGCGTGCAGAAAAGCAACAGGCAGAAAGCGATACCAACGTTTTTCTCATGTCAGATCCCAGTGAGTTAATTTATGCTAACTTCTGCCACCAGTTTATCGTCCAACAGTGGGCACACCAACTTCGACTGCAACACTGAAACCCTCCTACAGAATGCCTTGCATACGCGACGGTTTGTGAGGAACATTCGTAAACAGAACATGTTGCGTTGCCCCGGAATTCACAGTTCACATGCGTACCCATTGCGAGAATTTGTGCTTCGTTTGGTATTCGTCGATACTTAATCACAGTGGATGACGGAAGATGAGGAAAAGTGTAGATCGGAAGAAATAAACTGTTCGGGAACAAAACAATGCAAAAGTCGTCACTAGATAAGGCGGGCATAGTTAACGTTGGGTACGCGTACTTAAGAGACTGCATCAACAAAGGTAGGATAGAGAAAATGAAAAAGAACCAGTGCCGTTGAGGTAACGGCAACTTTCGTCAATTCTGACAGTAGAGGCATCTTTATGAAGTTTAAGATGGAAGTGAAGCTTCAGGTGTGTGAGGGCTGAACGTTCACAGTAGAAGAAGTAACTTATCTATCAATGTCCACATTCAGGTGTACGCACAAAATACTAATTTCAGGTCTTTATGTTATAACGTGTTCGTTTTCAGGTGGTACACAAAGTTATGTGAACTTGGCATTGCCAGACAACGCAAGTCTAGATAACAGCAGTCGATGAAACTGAGCTCGAACCCACAACAGCTAGTCGGACGTGAACGAGGAAAACAAGAGGCTAGTTGACAACCAAGATGAAGCGAGTTTGTTCGTTCGGTCTTCAAGGAACTGCAGACTCAAACGATTGAACGATGAAGTGAATATGACCAATCATCGTCTGTCACATCAAAACACATTGTCGGCGCTACGAGAAACTGGCGTCCCACACGAAGTGGTCGTATGATGGCACGGCATACAAAAATGAGGACAGTGCGCTCAGGATGCCATAGGACCAGCATAGATGTTAGGGGGAGGTAGCAGCCAATCGGGTTCAGTGGAGTGAATGTAGTTGTCTGAATGATTTGCCTGTGAACAGCAGTAATTACACCGCTGCGGTGGGAGCCGTCCCCTTGTTCACGCTTGTGATTGGGTTATTTGTAAGATGTGTGCACATGACATTGAATGCCTGAATCTAGGCAATGGCTCCGATGGATCGACTCTTGCTTCATTTATCTCAGAACCAGTGCTGTTAGTGTTTCCCCTCTAATGTTTGTATGGTGGTTCAGTATGAGTATCGGCGACTGATGTATTGTTGTCGACTATGAAATAGATGACAATGTTCTTGTATTACACTGTTCACATTCACAGATCGTGTTAGCTTAGGCTTATCCTGATAGAGACCACGTTCCGGTGGTTCTCAAATTCTTAGTTAGTTTAAGTTGTCTTTGGTACATAAACCTCTCTTCACACGCCTCTCAGTTTTAGTCCCTCGGCTTAACAACGGATATGGTGTGTCTAAGGAAGCCCAAGCAGCACAGACCAAGCCAATACGTCCTTTGGTTTCAACCATTGAAACTAGACAACCCGGAGCATTCCTAATACCTAAACCTTTCAACCGTGCTGAAGCTAAAAGGGCTAACAACCCCCGCCCCCATTAACTAAGTCAGTATTTTGGAAATCGATCTGTTAAGTGAACATTGATTGGTAAATTTGGTACCATCAGGAGAATGACAGACGTCGATGAAGAGATTCTGACTATTGTAAAAGGGACAGATGTCTCTAAGGTGCGGACAAGCCGATGGACATTAATTAGGGGGGGTCCCTCAGTCAGCTGCTTAATAGCTGACCAGTACACAGTGCGCACATAAAAGTTCCGAACTGAGTTCTCTTTGTCCATTTCACCTGAACATCAAGAAGGCATGATGAAAAGGAAGATTTTGAGAACGGTCATAATCACACCTTGTGGACTTCACGTGGGTGATATTTCGACTGTTAGTGATGATCAGCACTGTTTATAAAGCAATCTTTAAATTCAAGTTTTAAAGTCGCAGCGGGCTGGATCTAATAAAAACCTCTCAGATACTTTCTGCCAAGGTGGCAGAGTGAGATGGTCTGTTTGCCGCAAAACCACTTGGAACAGACACCACCTCTAAGTGACCAGCTTCCCGTATACAGCAAAAAAACGTGGTCCCCACGGGTCATTGCTTAGCAGAGTCAAACGGATATGTACAGGGGACAGTTCAATGCAACAGGATGAGTTATCACGCAAGACTTTGTTCATGAACGCATATCTCCAAAGTTTACAGATATCTGTAACAAAACGAGGACGGAGAAATTTGACGTATACATTACCCAGGGTAATTTTTCTAAGGTTACCGTTTCGTGAAGGCCACCAGGGTAGTGTTACATGTCACAAACGTCGACCTACCTTGAGTGGCTGTTCAACCGTGTTGTTCACTTCCCAACCAAAAAGTACGTTTCATAACTGTGAGGTTCAATCCACCTAGCCATCCTGTCTTACACGCCACGATAAAAATTGCATCATCTGAATAGTATGGTGTTTACACCGGTCAATGGCCCAACACCACCCACTTTAGTGTCGGTGCGGCAGAGAATAGGGAACGATCAGGAAGCCAGCCGAAAGAGATGTGCGAGGCCACTGGATGCAAAACACATACTAGCAACAGACCGGAACATCGACCCGATCAAATCCTTCAGTGTTGGTGCGTAACATTAACACCAAACTTATTTGATCCGTGAAGCCTTGTTGGTTGAACGACGATCACCAACAGTGCATGCACAGAAGAAAAATAAATCATATTGTCAGTATGTTCGGGTCGTTATCCTTTGATTTATCCTCTCCATTAAATCCGTTTAGTCGCTGTTGTCATGAACGCCGATACACAAGCATGTAAGTGATCAGCAGCAGACAAGGCAACAAAAGAAGTGTTCACATCCGCCGACAGATGTCCCCTTAACGCTCTGTCAACATTGAGAACAAAAGTGATTCTCAAAAAAAGAGCGAGTAACACGAAAAAGATGTGTGCATGAAAAAGTATGACCAACTCTGAGTGGCACTGAAGTCAAAAAACCGATGAGCACGACGATTCACCATCAGTGCATGGCAAACAAATCTCGCCTGTAACAAAACAATGTAAGAGCAGCCATCAGGTGTAGCACTCACCAGATACAGTGACCAAGTTCACTTGAGGATTATAAGTTGCTTGTTCCAATATCGAGATCATTGTTTCGTATATCTGAGATTAGAAGGAAACAGCAGGAAAAAGGCAGCAAAAGGGAATTAACAGCGAAGAACGATTTCGAACAAACACACAAAGAAGAACAAATCGCGAGTTGATATGCACACCGCGTGAAAGATGAGCTACACGTGATAAAGATGTACCATCATCACAGTCGTGTGTAACAAAGTCCCACTTGAGATGTTCCAAAGGGACTCGATGGTAGACGGCGTTGCACGGCTTACGTGCACATGGATAGGATGACGGAAACAAGTCGTTAGCTGGTGAGAAGTGGAAGGGCACAGATCAACCAGATGCAAACAGTAAGCAAAGCTGGTACGTCTGTGAAGAGTTGTCAAGCTGATGTGGACGCAGGCTGACGAGTACGCGGTAAGCGCTGAGTGCGTGGTTGGGTCCGTACAGTGTAGAACGCACAAGGACAACAATTCTGAAAAACCGGTCGTCTGTCTGTGGATACCTGAGTGATCCACACATATTAGCACAGGCTCCAGTCCTCGACGTCTGAACGACCGGATAACTCGGGTAAGCCCTGCCTCGGGTGCTAAAGCGATGGCCATCCGAGCAACAGTGTGACGATTGTGACAGCTGAAAGCAGGGCTGAAACACCCAGAACAATCGATCGATCGTGATATCTAAGCCTGGTCAAACAGCGTCTGGGGTAGATGGCAAAATATTGCAACTCCAATCTGATATCGGGTGGTTCAGGTTTGACTCAGGCGAGAGAGACCGCCTCATTTGGTGGCGTACGGCTTTGCTGGTAACTGTGCTAACAAAACAATAGAACTGACGACACACTAGGCGTAATCGACTGGATACCAACACACTGGCAGTTTGAGATAAATCTGGACATTGAGAGTGGCTGATTAAATATGAAAGCGTTGACCGGTAACTCATGAGACATTTAGTCAATTTACAATACAAACCGACTACTAGACACACACCATCTATAAACTTAATTTCACTAATATCTTCTGAACAGCACCTAAAGAATAGTTGAACTGGTCACCAGTTCCAATTAATTTCAGCTTCTCCGGCATTATCTTCACTGGTATACAGAAGTTTCTTTTAACAACACCACACGCCTCAAACATGTACAAATTGCCACTGCCCTGACTGAAACCACAGTCTATCCCAGTAACGCGTAATTCTCCGATCTTTCTTGTGTACAAACCTGTAAGCTTAAGCCTATGGCATGGCCAACCCAACATATTACGCTTTCACTTACTCAACCTGAATACAGAAATTAGGTATTGTTTGCATCTCGGTGTCGATTTCCCACGTGATTAATGATGAATGCCAGTTATCCATCAAACCATCACTGTTCACCACATGTGGTCCAATGGGGCACTGCTATCCGAGGAGGGAACCAGCGACCCATTTCGGAGCGAATTCACACAGACCAAGTTATTCATCTTCTGTGCCAAATCAAGTCACTAATACGCCATATGCCCCTGAGCGGTACATTGTCAGATTTCCATATGTTCATATTTTCAACAGCTGAAGGACAGTTAAATAAGTATGCTTAAGTCATAAATGAATGGTACTAGCCACGAACCTCGAGGGAAAGCTAGCTAACGACTAACTGGGAACAAATCCATTAATTCGTTTCGTGCATACGGTTTAAGCATTCTTTGATTCTCAATATTTCATTTGCGCCATTTACTCGAGCACCGAACTAAACACCAATCACTGTCCGGTTAAGCTTTACCCGCATTGTTCCCTTGTTGATCCGTTCTTTGAACGTTTTTGTGAAAAGCGCTACACACCTAACTCATGTACGGGTTATCGCTGCCCGAACCGACACTGAACTTGGTCACTTTAACATATACCATAGTAAACTCAACGTGCTAGGTATACCACGTAGCCAGATACTTAATCCCCAAATGCAAAACATAAGATAACAGCCTAATCAACCGTCCATATTAGTGGGTATTTTCAAATGGAAAGGATGAACGTTCCAACATGTTGTGAAAATAAAGTGCCGTCGCCACACATCTGGTCTCTTCAGCCGACTCTTCCACCGCCATTCACGTTTGGATGCACATCGGAAGAAACATCCGCGCACCAGTTGCTTCGCAGTGGTTCACCACACCTCACGGACTGAATTCAGCAACAGAGTTTGGCACCAATCGTTGCAGTCTTTCACCCATGTGCTTTGCATTTTCGGACAAGCTTTCGAACCGCGTGAGGCTATTAAGAATAGCTCACAGTCAGGATTGATGCCTTGCCTTAGTGTATGAGCCATGTTTTGATGGAATATGCTAGCAAGCCTCGTACTACCACAGCACCAAGTATGTAGACGCCGCTTCCTCAGCTGCCGGCAAAAACTGCATAATTACGCATTGGTAACTAGAATTACGTATTGTTAACCAGAATAATAGGTACTTGCGATGTCAGTTGTAAGAAAGTTGTAAACAATCAAGCACGGACAACTCATTACCGATATGGTGAAGAGTACCGCAAGAAACTTTGCCAGACTAAAGGAAACATGCGGATGTACGAGAAACACAGTTGCTCTAACAAGAACCATAAACGCCGAAATCTAACTCACCATAACTTAATCACGAACACTGAAATTTCCACACGGATTTGAGTGAAAGTGGGCAAAAAGGATTACATAAGGTCGTCCAAAGTAAAGAAACATCGCGGCTGTTCTATTGTTGATCAAAATTTTGCACGCTCCTAAGCTTGGCCACTTGGATCGCTGAAAACAAGTAAAATTTTCTACCGTCTAACTTCGGATGAGTACGGGTTCAAATGTGCGATTCAATGCATTCCAAACCATACCGAAACAATTACATTGAACATGTAATGCGTCCATTACACCAAACGAGAAGTATTTTGTCCACCATGAAGATGAAACACAGACTAGTCCGGAAAGGTGATATCTTCGGTAAGTGTTAGATTTAAAACACTGAGTTCCCTTGATCCAGTTCACCAGTAGCGATAGAAGACATACATCGCGAGAGTAAACGAAATGTTAACATCTCGCGATGTATGTCTTCTATCGCTATTGGTGAAGTGTTAGATTATCGGACACATATGATATAAACCGTTCACAGCACATCCATATGGCAAAAAGATGGATGATGCGAGATGTTAACATTTCGTTTATTCTCGTCGGCCAGATGTGAAAAACCGTCCAATGTATATAAAAATGACATGGCAACTTAAACAGCAATTGAAAGTGGCGCATGTTAACAAAGTCGGGGTCGTTTCCACGGCAATAAACCCATAGGTTGTTACAGAAAGGAGGAAGATCTCTGATTGTAAACACACCCAAACTGCTTGTCACTTTGGTCTCTAGGTACTGTTCGCATACGGACACCAGTAGGTTTGTGTCGCCAGATAAGTAATCAGCACAAGTACGATGATGAATTTGAGTGACATACATCTGTTGACATTGGGAGGCGAGTTATTTTCCACATCGCTCTACAGGGCTATCACATCCGGTTTACTGAGAAAATGGCTATGCCAGTGGCAAACCTTAAGCACTAAACCACCCTAGAAACTGTAGTGTTATCAAGTTGACGTGGTTTTCATGAGACCAACGAAGGCACGTGGTGGATTGGCCAGCAAACGTCACTTGCTGCATCGCACAGACGTTCTTCCGTCGTTTAAATACGGAGTTTACGATACGTGAGTGCGTTCCGTTTCGCCCTGTGGATCAGGGGCCTGGCCCATTCGTGTGAAGGATACACAGACCTTTAGTGTTTGATCACCATTCTAACCGCCAGTTAGCCTGTATCCAGCGGATTGACTAAGTGAGCAACACAATAGTCTGTCTGCGCTGGTTAGAAACACTCTCTGACATGACACTGTGTCACAGTCAGTAGCGAGCTTGTATCCAAAAGCATGCTGGCTCCTTTGTTTAGTGGTACTCAACTATTTTCGCTTCTTCATTTCGTTTCTTTTTTTTCTCCGCCATGTATTCTTACTCATTCATTACTCTTCAACCTTATGGACCATCGTCAGGATCAACGGCAGCTCGAGCCATTGTACCCGTAGATGTAGCCCCAAGCTGATAATGATGGGTGGTGTTGTCACCTTGTTTGGTGATGAAACACTTGCAACACACAGAACAAGCTCGGCGAACAACCAAATACTTAAACCATCAACCCGAGCTACAAACACAACCAATATTCCCAATAATCAGGTCTGAAAATATCCACCAACAAAAATAAACTAAGATATTCAGCTTTCATTCGCAAGGCAATAGTCTCTACTCAGCACACCAGAGAGCATGCGAATAATGCCAGACAGCTTGATTAGAGAAAGGTGTTCATCTGTTAAAAAACGGACGACAAAAATACCTCAATGGTGAGTGCGTTCTTCTTTTCAGGGCGGTTGAACAAAATCCGCAGAACACCATTGTCTGCTAAAGTGCAAGTCAATCCACTTGTCTGCTTGAATGGCAGATCTGGTTGCACGGAGGAACTCGACCGAGTATTCAGTTGATTCGATAAGTGGTTGATTAAGGTAAAATAAGCTGAAGAGGCTTTGTCCTTTAGGGAGGAAAAGATAGCACGTGCGAAAATCGGTTGAACAGAAGTTTGCAGTTTTCACGTCACAATCTATACATGGCATGCATCGTCATGTTAAACTCAGAATGGACAGCTACACAAATAGAGACCGCGGTAATCACCACCATCGGGACTCCAGGCAACCAGATAGGTACTAAAGATTGGCAACAGGAATAAGCAGAGCATAAAGTTTAGAATCTCTCTAGAAAACGAGTAGCCAGACATCTCATTTAATTTGCGCGTTTGGAAATTTTAAGGAAACTGAATGAAGTGATACGACTCCCATAAGCTGATTAACTAACTCACACGAAGCGTAACATCCTTGAAGAGATTTCTTCTAATTCTAATTTAATCCACACACTTCACGCTGGCCATACCTATGAGATTGTTTATATCGTATACTACTGCATTCAAAATGATTAAATAGCCATACAATTCACACAATACGCGTTGTTACCCTTTGTCGTCAAAAAGCAAGCTAGTTTGAAACAAAGCTCACAATTGTGTATTTAGACTACACTTGGAGATCGGAGTTTCCGAAACATGAGGACGACGAAGTGACGATCACAACTTATTCCATATGTTAGATCATCAGACTCATTACAACACAACAAATAGACTAAACATTAACCAGGGTGAGTAAGAAAACCGATCAACGGAGGTTATGGACTACATATGTTCCCGGGCAGTTACGCAATCAGCGTTTCAGACTGTGAGCTTGATTAATCGTAGGTTGAGAGATAATAAATGTTTGCGTATACCTCTTCTGAGCGCACAGATCAGAGTTGCGCAATCGGTTACTGACGGCCTTGACAGCGGTCAACGTTCGGAACCTCACAAGGTTTGATCAATTTCTTGGCATCAGTACAGTCTAAAGAGCATCTTTCTTACTAACAGAATGATCAGAGTCGAACAAGTAAGCAACAGTTGCGTTTGAAACCGCTTTAGTCACACCGCTGTACAACCACGCAAGATAACGTTCACACACTCTGCTAGACAATCGTCATGTAGTATGAACAAAATATAACGAGCTCCATAAGCAAACAAATGAGAACATAGAACAACTTATTGCAATCGACATGGTCACTTTCGGAAGCATCCATCCTATTGGAACAGTAATCCCTAGATTATACGGTGTGCCTAAAGTGCACAACAAAGTCTTGTCTGATCTGTACGCACAGAAAAGGCGGGTGCGAACACAAGCTTCCCCAACCTACAATTAATCAAGCTCACAATCTGAGGCGCTGATTGCGTAACTCCATAGGAAAAATGTAGTCCATAACGTCCGTTGATCGATTTTCCTACTCACCCTGGTTATTGCTTAGCCCATTTGTTGTGTTGTAATTAGTCTGATGAACTAACATGGAATAAGCTGTGTTCGTCACTTCTTCGTTCTCAGGGCTCCGGTGGGCACCTGCGAACGAACTTCCAAAATATGGTTGGATAATCGCGATCACCTAGTTGAGTCTCGATCACGTGACAAAAACGCTACCGCATTACCGTGTAAACAAACCCACTTAAGTCAAGCGATCCAGGGGGATGTCATGACATGCACGCAATTAACATAAAACTAACAGCCAGTCCAGCCTACAGGGCACCGTATCCTGAATATGGGTCGTCGAGTCGACCCAGCAGATGTTTTGGAACGTTTAAACAGCCCGAGGTTGCCAACTGCACGTTTTGAGGACCAAAATCATTATGAAGTCGCGCTTCACCTTTTGTAATCTGAGTCCCTTATAGGTGTGACCCATTCCTTAAGTAGTAGTTCCTAAGATAAAAGTGTGAAACGAGCTGTTTAAGGCAATGAGTCATGACACATCGTGAATGGCAGCGTATGCATGTAGAAATGCAAAGAAATAGTTTCGGACAAATAACGCACTCTTCTGCCGAGTTTGCCCTTTAAAACAGGTTAAATAACGTAACTTCTCAACACAACAGTAAGTCAATGCTGAGAGGGATTTCGCCATATTCGAATATTATGACAAGGACAGATCCAAATTGCGGGACGGAATGTATGTGGACGAGTCCGCAGTCCTGAGTGTCCGGTTTTGGTTTCATAAATAAAATCATCGGTCCATATAAAAGGATTTTAAATATCATCACCCAAATGAATGAAATCAGTTAGCAGATGTCCTTACTTGTATTCAATACTGTCTTAAGGGATTTAGCAGTAGAGGGAAACAAGGAACGCAGATACTCATGTCAAGACTACACTGCTAATAAAGTGAACGGGCTTCATAATGAACTACATGAAAACCAGCACTTCATACATATAAGAGCTCCGGACAGGTCGAATAATTCGGCGTACACGGTTCTTAAACGCGTGAAAAAAACATCAAACCCAAAACGTTTAGCCAAACCGGCAGGTCTCCAATTAAAACTCTAAAACGTGACTTATACGCCAGGTCACCTGCTGCACAGACATGATGGAGTTGGTAACAAACCTGACAAGAACTGCTAGAGCAACCGGATTAGAATAGCGAGTTTGCGTTGTCGATATTAAGTTATCCCGAGCTAGCAATCAGAGGGAAAGTGGCAAGACAACAGCACGAAGAAACTAACCTCTCGACAGAAACATACCTTGAGTACTCTACTGAGGGAACTCAATGTGGTACACTCCACTTTCCTGATCAGACCGGACGATCCGTGTGTCATCGTGGTACAATCACAGAGGGCTGCCTGCTTGAGCAGAGCACATGAAATTGGCTGAACCTCTTTATCTAGCCTAGGTTTGACGGCAGGCTCACATTTACGGAAAGATAGTGAATGGAACGTTCTGAGTATTCCACAAGCAGGATAATCCAGCTGATATACTGTGGACGTTTGCTGAGACATATGCCTCGAACAACGCAGTAAGAATAGCATGGTTGGGAATGTTTGTCGCTTTACGTTGATTTAATGTGAATGTGGCACTGAAGAGGAAATGAAAGGCAAAGAAATATACACCAGTGCCACATGTTACAATCAATCATAAAATAGTAATGAATTCGCAAAACTGCTCAGTGTAGGAATGGGTACAGTGCCATAAAATACTGAGCGGAGAGGGGAAACAGTGTAACAAAGTTGCCACAAGGGTGTCACTGATTACAAGTACCTACCTTACATCGTCTATGGACGTAGCAGGCAGGTGGGTTTCCCATTGGGGGGACACTGAGTTTATGCGGGAGCGTCATGACGTCACTTGTTTCATGTTTGAATTAAAAACGACACACGGCGCACGCAGATCAGTAGGCGCAAAGATACGGGAGCGTGACTTGGTTGGTGGTATCCACAAAGAAATTGGAGCCCTCTTGAGAACACCACCGAAGATTAATTGGATATATGTGTATGTATTTAATACGTGATGACTTTGTGATTATATCAAAGCGATAGTGGACCTTCACGCGGTGTGACGACTTGCACATCTCGATGGCTTACCGGGCTAAACTGGACGGTGTAGCGACCACAGCAACAGAGCTACTCATAATAGACAGGCCAACAGGCAGAGTTCTGACAAACCAGTCTCCTGGCCTCCATGTTGGGGTTGGAAGGTTGGCATCTTTTCCCGAAAACAGTGCCAGTTCTCGTGCATTGCTACCCACCCGCTGCCTTGCGGTACAGGCTTTTGAGCCAAGAGCTCTAGTTGAGAACTCCATTCGTCCTCCTGTCTAGGTCTGAGCGTCCTGGTAGTCTTTCAACCCAAATACAACCATGAATATTCAACAACAGTAATTCCAGTGAAGTGGCCACCTCTCAGTACAAACCGGGTCGCCCTGTCTGCTGCGTATAGCCGGGCGGAGAGGCGAAAACATGCTACTCTTGACCACTCCTGAATCCATTTCTGGTCATTACTCCACAGGTCGCACAACAGATATAGCTATTCATGGTAACTGTTTTGTCAAGTCCCGTCTCTTACAACCTAGTCTCAGACCTCGCTCGTCCCTTGCTTAAACCAGGAATGCGAATTAATGTAGATACCTTCAACGTTCGCGTTCTAAAACAGATAGGTCAGCAAGCTGCTCTCGCACGAACGTTAGACTCGTTGTACGTCGATGTCCGCTGTATCTCGGAAACTAGAATCCAGGACAGTAGTCAATGCATGGAACTAACAGTACCCACACTGTCTACCCGATACTGGTTGTACACTTCGGGTGATTTCATGGCCGACGCTACTAATCAAGCTGGAGTCGGTATGGTTCACAGCACGACGGCCGCAGCCGCATCAGTAGATGGGATTCCTGTTAACAGTAGACTGTGCTAAACGCTTGGTAGGTTTAATCGAGAATAGCTCCAGACAGAAAACCATCAGAAATATTTTCCTTGTACCTGCTTCCGCTCCAGCCGGTTGCAGTGACGCCCGCGAAAAGGCGCGTTTTACTCGGATCTGGCCGTTCTCCTTCGGTCGGCACATGGTTCTGATATAATCGTCCCGCCCAGATATATGAGCTCCCAGTTCGGCCGCCTTGGTGAGGCCGAGTATCGTCTAGGTGTCAGGCTTGGAATAGCATCAAACAGCTCACATAACGGCGAGTGATTGTTGCAGCTATGAACTGAGCATAAGCTATTTCTAGCTAGCACTAGTTTTAGGCATCGTGCACAACATTGCTACATTTGGCGCCCGCCTATTCCGAATCAGACTTGGTCTCAGACAGAACACGCGGCTGTTAGTTATGGATGGCTGGGTTCCATTCAAGACTGCCGTTTCTATTAGAGCACCGCCTGGATTCAGATCATGCATTGGTACATCGTTCTGTTTCTAATTTTGCCGTGCACTGACAGCAACGACTGACTGCTGAGAAACTGGCTACATCATCGGTAAAGCATGAGCATCAAACCGACTTAAAAACCTGCCTTAGTGGTTCTCACATCGATGAGCCTAATAGCTGCTGGACGAAAATCTCAGATAATTTATGAAGCGAGTACTGTGTGATGCGGCACGGTGGTTCGTGAGTTGAACAAGCATTACATTCCGGAGAAATCCCTGGAGTTGTTAGAAGCCAGACGGAACATTCCTCCGAGCGGTTCATATAACGAGTCTAGCAGAGATATACGTAGGAAGCTGAAACGTAGCCTAAAGGCTTATCGTCAGGCATGGTTGATGAAGAAAGTTACGGGAATGGAGACCGCTTTCGTTTCAGGGAAGATTGGCAGACTGTTCGAGCTGATCCGTGTCACTGGTCCAAGGCAACTGTCTGTCAGCGAGACAGACAATACACCCACTCATAATAAGTCCAGAAGGTTAGAGCGGTGGGCAAAGCACTTTGAGGGTCAATTTAGCTCGTCTCCTGCATCTACTCCCAGGCAGCACGACCGACTTTCGAGTATCTTCTGACCGTCTTACGAGTGCCTCGACTGAACATTTTGAAGTCACTCAAAAGACGGTCAAAAAATTTGCTGAAGGCCTTATCTCGTTATGAACACTTGTCGGCTTCGCTCTTATAAGGGCAATTGTAAGTGCCGTTATTGACGAACGCGTCTTGTTTTCAAACTATATCCTAACGAAACCACGCCTCCGCGCAGCGCAATCGATATATCGGTCATATTTCGGAAGAAACATTTAATCGAGTTCCGTGAAGTGCACAACATTGAAGATTTATTCGTCGGGTGATTTTTCGTAACCACTTTGTAACCACTGCTCTTCGTGTTCTGCATCCAATTTTGGAAACTTTCTGACATCCGCCTGACAGTCAGAATTTAAATTAAAAGTGGAATATCTGAGTTATTAATGGAAATACAACAATATACTACTTCCGCAGGAACAAAAAGACAAACAAAAAGGAATTACATTAAACTCCAGGAAGTTTTCGTTATACGTATAAACTAACTCGCAGTTTGTAACCTTTGTTAGGGTTGCGTACAACGAAAACTTCCTGGAGTTTAATGTAATTCCTTTTTGTTAGGTGCTTCATGTATTTTATAAATAAGGAGTATATTGGCTCACAGGCGAATAGATACATTCTCAGCAACGAAAACACTGTTGGCAAAAAAAATCCATCCCTAAACTTTCCTGAAAACAGCCCCAATTCACTTCCAAACTGAATCCTTAATTGGTGCTGACAGGGTTTTAACATTTCACTCATTGCCCACCGAAACCCGCGGGATACCGGCATATTCCGAAGGACAGTGTGATACATGGGGAGACTCACTGTCCGCAACTACTTACAAAATACATGTGATGGCCTAATCAATCAAATAATAAGAGATAACCAAAATATGGCAACACTGAAATAAACTGTGACGGTAACCGGCGTGTACAAACGGTATACGTATAAGAGGAAGACGTTTCTAAAAATTGGGAATGATTCACTGACAAGTCAAAATCCGTAGAATTGGATAGGCCACCACCCAAGAGAAAGACAGCGTCAAGAGGTAGGTCCGGACGACGACTGACAGATAATTCCACACACGACGTGCTGCTGTTGGCAAAGTCTTAGAACAATCCGTGAACGTTGAACAGCAACCCTTGGCCTTTTTCTCCCAAAAGCTACAACCAGCACAAATGAAGTACAGCACCATTAGACGTGAGCAGTTGGCTATTTACTAGGCGATCTGTTACTTTCGACACCTTTTGGAAGGCCAACACTTTGTTGTGCAAACCAACCACAAACCCTTAACATTTGCTTTTTATGCCAAACCTGATCGATATTCACCGCGTGAAATCATACATTCGAACTACATCCCCCAGTTCACCAGAGACATCTGACACCTACGTGGTGACACCGTTGCTGATGCATTATCACGCCCTGACGTCAACTTGGTCCAATCACCACCCTCCTTCGATCTGGCTAAAGTAGCCACTGCCCAGCAGTGCAGTGAGGAAATGAAGGACGTCTCCACTTGTAAGTCCCTTAAAGTGTCCACCGTACCTCTGCCGACACAAGTTGGTGACATCCTATGAGACATTTCGACGGGTACCCCTAGACCCTGTCCCAATTTCCTATCGGCGTACCGTTTTTAATCATCTTCACTGTTTATCTCACCCTGGAAAACGCGGGACACTGAAGTTGATTGCACAACGTTCTGTTTGGCCCTCTATGAATAAAGATGCTCGTCTCTGGTCACAACAGTGTATCGAGTGCCAAAGGAGCAAAGGGTACAAGCACACAGGTAGCACACCCGGTACTTTCTCCCAGCCAAACGCTCGTTCTTCCCATGTACATTTAGACATAGTTGAACCACTACCACTCTCCAACGATTGTACGTATATACTGGCAACCATTAGAGATGCTTCTGCGGAGACAATTGCCAAAACCTTTTTGGAGGATTAAATCGCCAACTTTAAAATTTGCTGTCATCTATAATCACCACGGAGAGAGACACCCGGTTTAAGTCTTCTCTTTTTCACAAATCTACGCAGTTTCTGGGTCCCTAGTAGCACGACTGTTCACTGAGTGTTCCCTGAATGTTCTCTGAGCGTTCCCCGAGTGAGCCCTGAGTGTTCCAACTAGATAGTTTGGGAACACTCAGGGAGCGGTGGGAGAAAAAAATGCGCACAACCCCATTAAGCGATCTTATCATATGCTGCATATTGTCAATTTTCCTTAGGAGCTCAGTAGCGTCAAACGTAAATCTAATCTCGCACAATAACGACGACGGAATGTTCCACTTCACGAGAAACAATGCAAAAGGCACAGAGATATTCATATATTATATTGAGCGCAATTTTTACAACAATATAGGTATCACTTTGACGAGTACATCATTAGAATCACAGTGCAAAGAAGTCGGTAACGAGTTCGTTAGCTTCTTTCGTTGCCCGCAATCTCGCCCTCTGAATCCACCGCTGAATGGTTCCCTTGACGTCCGAGTGCGATACGCCAGGGTAAGCCTTCTTCATGATGGATCCTACACTTAACAAGTGGTGACTTTTAGTGATCAAACACACCAACGATGGCTGCAGCCAACGGTGAGGAGACATGATTGCTTACACCTCTCCAGTTCGTGGTTTTCGCTACTTCATCCGTCAATAATATTCTGATTACATTACGGGTGCACTCATCCAAAAATATGCGGCCGAAACTGCTGAGAAAGGTTACCTGCATACTGTGAATCGGTAAAGCTGTATAAACGGCGTAGGATTGCTGCACATGGTCCTGAGTGATTCTCAGGATATGAGGTTACATAACAAAATCCATAATACGGTTTTTCTGAGCGCTTAATGCGTTTATCCAAGGATCTTGGGTATTGTTAGAGACGGTTCGAAGTGAACTACGTAAAGTACCTAACGTGTTCTCTAAAAACAACAAGTGTGGGCGGGCTTATTACGAAAGCATTTCTCAGGTTCATAAAAGTTACGAACTCGTTAGAATGTACCAGGGTATAGCCCGTAGTTTAGCAGTATGAAAGAGGAGGTCGTACACACTCAGTTAATGCCCGTTACAGTGTACCCGAATTCGTATGCCTTATATATTTTTCTAAGTCCGTGTTCCCTGACCATGTAACTGTAGCCAACATCCTGTATATACCAGCTGGGTATATACTTCTGCTTCTTCCAGCCTCATATTTAGCAGTTGCATTCCCCCTACGGACTGCGTGGGTAATTGCCGTTAATGCCAAGTGGTTCAGTAAAGCAAAATTCACATGAGTGATGTAGGTCTGCCGACACGTTTTTGAGTAGCAAAAACGGGGTGNGTTACATAACAAAATCCATAATACGGTTTTTCTGAGCGCTTAATGCGTTTATCCAAGGATCTTGGGTATTGTTAGAGACGGTTCGAAGTGAACTACGTAAAGTACCTAACGTGTTCTCTAAAAACAACAAGTGTGGGCGGGCTTATTACGAAAGCATTTCTCAGGTTCATAAAAGTTACGAACTCGTTAGAATGTACCAGGGTATAGCCCGTAGTTTAGCAGTATGAAAGAGGAGGTCGTACACACTCAGTTAATGCCCGTTACAGTGTACCCGAATTCGTATGCCTTATATATTTTTCTAAGTCCGTGTTCCCTGACCATGTAACTGTAGCCAACATCCTGTATATACCAGCTGGGTATATACTTCTGCTTCTTCCAGCCTCATATTTAGCAGTTGCATTCCCCCTACGGACTGCGTGGGTAATTGCCGTTAATGCCAAGTGGTTCAGTAAAGCAAAATTCACATGAGTGATGTAGGTCTGCCGACACGTTTTTG